>JBBPNU010000024.1:0-42066 GCA_038091055.1 Leccinum angustisporum
CAGACCAACCTGTCCAAACAGATCACGAATGGCAGTATCATCTGTTTTCTCAGGAAAGTTTGTCACGTATAGGGTCGAACGCCATGCGAGGTGTACGCTGACTTCCGTCCCCTCTATGCGTTTCTTGTCTTTGGTGAGTGCAGCTGGGATGCTTTCCTGTACAAAGATGAGATTGTGGCGCCCATGCTGACTGGATCACATACTCGTGCAGCAAATTCAACAGTAGCAACAATCGTTTCCGGCATGTTGGTAATCTTGATATCACGTATTTCTCCACACTGCGAAAGTTATTTTGGAATGGTACCTCGCTCCCCTAATCCAGTACGTACGTCTTTGAAAAGTGTCTTGAGTTGTCCCTCGCCGGTTCCAAGTGGTAGATCAGCAACGAAGACAGTGCAATTCTCGCGATCCCTAGAATATAGAGGAGAAAATGAATATCAAAACCCCTACCCTTTCCAGTAGAGACTTACCTTTTCAGCGGCGCAGCTGGTGGTTCTAACGAAAATCGACGAGTTGAGATGAATGCAGAGTAGGGGGATGAAACCATACCCATTCGCACTTTCTTGCTGGCACTGCCGTCAGCCTCGGGCCCCTCGCTCGCTTTGCGTTTCCCTTGAGATTGGGCAGAAGCGGTGGGGAGATCAACATCCATCCCGTCAGCAGATGCAACTGTTTCCTGGGGTACATTTGCGGGGACAGATGTGACAGGTGCAGACGCAGACGCAGCCTGCTGCTCCATGGCGTACTGTGCTGCCGCGTATGCTTTCTGTGCTTCCTGTGAAGAAGACATTAAGCATGACATGCAAAAAACGCTGCCAATGCTTGAGATTCACTCACCCTCATCCGTCTCGCTTCAACCTGGGTTCTTGCGCGCTCAATGCGGCTAAGAGCATCCTCAAGCGAAGTCAGAGAACCATGTGCATGCTCAAAACTGAGCCAGGCATCCCAGACCGCTTCTGGGTAGTCAAGATTTTTAGTACTAACATCCTGGAAAGCAGATCGCGCGGTGTCATGCCGATCGGTTCGACTGCGAAAACCGAGATGAATGCCAACGAACGATAGATCGAGTTGCGAGTTCAAAACTCACATAAGAACATCAGTGTAAGCCACCCATACTGCCCAGCTGGACTTATAATGTGCGGCGGCGGATGCCCACAGCGCGATAGCCGCATCTGCAACGTCTGCCAGGCTTAAATACTAAACCCATGGCGATCAGCTACTACAAAATGATGAAATGAAAGAGAGAACACACCAACTCAGACAGAAACTTCTCCAGCCTGAATCGTTGGTCTCCGGTCTTCGAAGCTAGAAACGATTCGTGTCAAGGGTGCCAAGTCGAATACGATTCGCCGCTACATACCTTGTCTCACCATCACAAAACCTTCTTCTACCACATTGATCAGCGTGCCTAATGTGTCTCCATCGCCTTTCCCAGCCTCGATTGCCCGTTTCTCCGCACCGGCGCGGGCAAGAACTAGTGGCACTATTTGCTCTGGATCCAAATCGGGTCCCTTCGGTTTGGTCTTGGTGAAAAGATTGGTAGAGAGTGCGCGCTGGTAGGCATCTGCTTGGATGATTAGAAATTCTACGAAGAGGTCCACGTGCATCACGAGAGAAATACCCGATATCGATTCAATATCTTCCATCGGTTCGTCTTCTGTTTCTGTTTCTGCTTCTCGTTCCTGCAGGGCACAATTGGGGTTGAACCAAACAGTGGACGTGTCACGACGTACCAAGTAACGAATATACCGCGCCCATACTTCACCTGAACCAGGCACGCTCCTTGTCGCACGCTTTATTATGTGTCCCAGGACTGCATCATCTGTATCTTGCCCTCGCTAATAGAAATGGTGACACATCAGACAACAGACAGCATCAAGCAAGTGTCTATTCCTTGCACATACCAGGAAATCAATATACCCCAACCACAGTGTGCGCAGCGTTTGCTCTGCATTCCCTTCGCCGGAGAAACAAACTTTTGCGGCCTCAGCAATTGATCGTTCATACAAACCCCTGACGATGAAAACATCTGGGGATCTACCCTTTCGCTCTTTTGCAATGTACTGCATATATGCGTCCAGAGAAGTCTTCGAACATCAAGTCAGATGAGCAGAAAGGAGGAAAATGAACAATGTGTTCTTACGAGTGAGAGTTCTGAAGGTTCACGCTGCTCATATGCTTTGACAGCACGGGAACGTAATTTCGAAGCTGAGACAAGTAGCAGCTCGTATTCATCCGCCGGTTTGTACCTTGTTGTGAATGAGGAATACGACTGATAAGTGTCCTCGTGTCCTTTGAGCACAGAAGATAAACTAAGGTGAACGAGTGGGAATAGGTGCCATAACCGACCTGCATGTGGTTGCTGAAGGCGCGAAAGATAAAACTCTTCCATGAGTTGGACAAGTTCAAGTCTGTCAATCACGATGAGTAACACACAGTATAAATGGAACAACACGTACTTTTCACTTGGAGGAGCCTGCTCGATCAACTCAAGTTCCCAATCCCTTTGCAAATCCCAGAGGTACCGACTCTTTCAGCCAAACGTCAGATCAGCCCGCATTGCATCAGAGAGTCCATTACCTTTGTAAGATGGCCACTACCTTTGAAAACGACCACAGAGAGGGCTCCATGGGTCCATGAGGTGGAGAAGTCATCCCCTAACTCATCCGGTGGCGTCTCGAGCGCTGCAAAGTACGCGTGGCGGTCAACCAATAATTCAGCGTGTTTCTGTAGGATGGGAATAGCTGTAACAGCCGTTCAACATATACTTTCCCAGTAGAAAACCCTCACGTACATAGGTAGTCGGCTTCTGCACGTGCGTATAGCTCCAGCACTTCCAATACTTCAGCTGGATTTTCCAGGTTTGAAGAGGATGTTTTCGCCTCTATGAGTGGTAACCACACGTCGTCCCCGACCGCAAGGTAGTTTGCAGCCATTTCTTGAGCTGCGGAGACTTGCTCTTCCATGTCAAGAGAGCGGGCCAGGTTGATGTGCTGGACATGGTGGTTGATATCGAAAGGGCTGACGGATAGTTCAGTGAGTAGGTTAGCGAGCGCGTCGAGACCTTTGGTCGCATCGGCCGAGTTGACCATGTCGAAGCCAGTGAATGAGTAGGTCCAGCAAAAGGTTCCGAGTCCGAACTGTCGCTTGCCGAAAAAGGTCGAGTACTTACTGATACACTACTCGACGGCCTGCAACACAAAAGCGTGGCCGCAGCCCTCGACAAAGCGGTCTTCGTCGGGTGATATGCCCTACCAAGTCGGCGTTCAATCCCCATGGGCCCTTTGCTATCAAATCCCGCCCTTCACACCCTCCTGACCTGAATCACAGCAAAGGAGAAGCGGATGAAAGGCCACACGCGGAGGTGCTTCTGCTTTGACTTCTTCGGATTCGAAACTTGAAGGATATGTTTTCCAGTCGATCCTTGCGGACGAGTGAAGGAGAATGTTGCGCCGAGAGCCAGTCTCATCCTTGACTCACCATGGCTCTCTTTGGAACGGACACCCTCCTTGACAAACGATCGCGCGATGGAGCCCCATCCATTCCCCCTGGGCCCTCTGCTATCAAATCCCGCCTTCCTGACCTGAATCACAGCAAAGGAGAAGTATACGGATGGAAAGCCACACTTCTGCCAGAGCTTTTGACTTCTTCGGATTTGGAACTTGAAAGGATATAGTTTCCAGTCCATCATTGCGGACGACGGTGAAGGAGAATGTTGCGCCGAGAGCCAGTCTTTGGTGCTCATCCTTGACTCACCGTGACTCTCTTTGGAACGGAAACCCTCCTCGACATACGGCTTGTCCGTTTAGCTACCTGAAATAGCACTAGGCATACAGCCGTAGGTCAAGGTGGCACGTACAGAGAGTGTGGAACATCACTGAAACCCACCGGACAGGACGAGAGGTATGGGTCGATCCCTTGGCACAGCTAGCCCCCAACTGAGACTCTAGGAGAACGATCAACAACTGATCAACTCGACTACAAATGGTCTACTGATCTTGCAAGGTTCCAAAATGTTTCCCTGGCTATCTATTCCACACATGACTGGTACGGCTTGCTCGCGCGCTCTCTCTCCTTCACTATGGCTTTCCTGATTTCACCATCGTCGACTCTCAATCCTTTTTCTCCAGCCGTGGTAACTCATTATATCAATCTCGAGGTAAGACATCCTTGTCTTTCGTTTTTGTCGTGTCTAAGCGATGAATAGGCACTGGACAAGATAAGTTGTGGCACCGCAGGGAACTAGAACATCTGCGTTCAACATCGAATCTCGTTCTGAAAAACCCTTCTGTCCCAATATCGAGATCCTTAAACTATACACGCGATATCCATGCGTCCTGGTCATCCCAAAAAATATTATGGAACGTACACTGGAGAAGAGGCTAGAAAGTTCCGGCGTCACGATAGTAGTGCACACTCTGTGGTAAAAACCCCTTTTCCATTCTCTGCGCTTGGATATCATCTCACATTGCATAGATCCACACTATGGCTGGCATAGGTTTTTCCGATCCGATGGTCCTTAAAGAGGAACCAGGGAACAACCTTTCAGGAATAATTTTAGCCGATGTCACCAACGTCAGCGTGGCCAAACTTCCACTTTTGATAGGATATACCGCATCTGCTGTGGTGTTCCTCTGGCAAAAGGCGTAACTCCCTCATGAACCTTCCAAGGAATATCTGCAAAATATTGTAGACAAGTTCGGACCGAACCGCCTTGCATCTGACGTCCGTGAATCCTACCTCAAAAGCAACGCATATCAAAGATATCATCTGGCGTTCACACTTCCGTAGCCATACATCCATCATCAGTGACGCTGCTCACATCCCCTCACCCGCTAGCGGGCAGCTTGTGTGACACCATCTTCCTCGGAGAAACTGATGAAGCACATCCATGTTTCCGAGACCAAGCCACTTTCCGCAGCCGATGTGATTCTGGCGACTTCGCCAAAGTGCGCCACGAATTGTTTTACTCTCGCTGTCACTTTTCACAGGCTTCATCATGTTGGGTACGATTCTATCTTGTACATTACAAAGATAAATCAATCGCCTTGTACTCCAATGGTCTACAGATGTGTCTTCTTCGTGGTGCTCGCTGCTTGAAGGTATCTGTGTGGCAAAATACGAACTGCTATGCTGGAAACCGATCACGGGGCGGATCATTATAGGGATCACTTGGCTTTGGCTTGGCTAGCCAATAGTTTCTCCGAGAAATCCCTAGATCATACTTGCCAACACTACAAGCGCCATAAAGATTTGCTGTGATATATGCTTGCCTTACCTTGCCCGTGATCTCAGGACGCTAGGGTGAGCGAGGGAAGTTGTTTGATCAGAATAGCGAAAAACTGCGGACTCTATTTCCTGGGATTCTGTGATGCCAATAGTAGATCGTCAAGGTTCTGCGGCCGTTTAACTCTGCAGCAGGGCACGCGTAGAAGTTGACTTGCAGCAATCGTTGAAGCTTGAAGCTTGAAGGCCTGTCTCCCAGTCCGCCCCCGCTAGTCACTTCAGGAACGGAATCAGTGATCATCGATCAATCATGGCCAAGGCCACCTGACGATCATGATATGGCGCGAGATGCCAGTGATAACTGCCCGGCCTGCAGTAGTTCGTCGTCATATGGATGGACTCCAGGGGATGAGTCCGGCGATGTCAACTTGAACGCAAGAACGTCCTCGTACTTACAAGGCTCGGGGAGGCTTATTACGAGCATATCAATCTCCGAGGGATGCTTTCGAGGTTACGGGCTGATCAAAATTTCCGACGGTGACGTTGCGCGTCTCACCGTCTGCGGTCAACCTGATCAAGAGTTGAAGCTCCCAGGAACAGCCTGGGAGGGTGCTTAGCCTTGCGGGGAAGTACTTCGTAGTGACTTCGCACGAAGTTGGTCTGAATCAAGCAAGTAGGGAACTGGTAACGAGCGCGCAAATCGCCGAGCTAGCCTTTCGGGGAGAATTTCCTTGTTCTTGTTCTCCTTTGTGTTCACTCAGCCGCATCCGTAATTCCTAGGGCGCTCAAGAACAAAAAGCAACGCCATCACGGACCTTTTTCAAGCTATAGAATCGGAGTTCAGAGGCTGGTGGCAGCTGTCGAAATGGCTGAGTTCTCCATTCTCGTTGTCATTCACACTGTCAGTTCAGTTTCGCATCAGCGCTGGGAGTTGATGAGGCTTCTGTTGTGACCTCCTGACCTCACATTATTCCTCGGATCCGACTTTCGCTCGATTCATGTTCAGTTTCACTGCCCCTGTGGCTTAGGATTTGGACCTATAAAAGTCGCACTGCGTGCATGTTTCGCTCTTAATTCCGCCAGCACACCTGCCCCACGGGCATGCCTTCGACCCTCAGGCGCTCACGTCGCCGTGAGCTGGTCCTCACGAGATCCTTCACGAGAGCTATCCAAGACAAAGTACGACTCGAATCGTGAGTCTATGGACCTCCTGTGCTCCTAGGTTTTTCCTCACCTCAGCAAGGCCCCGTGTAGACGGGAAGGAGTGCAGAGCACTCTTTTCAGATCGTACCAATGGTCATAACCGCAACACCCTCTTTGCCTCAACATTTGAGGCGTTCTCTTCTCCTGCGTTAACATCACGTCCCTCTATGGTCCTTGCCCTCTATCACAGCCCAAACCCCCTTCTGCCAGTACACCCAATACACCGTCTCCCTCCTGAACTGCTCGTACATATCTTCTGCATGGGATCTGTCGACGATGTGATGTTTCCCATCCTGGTGTCTCATGTGTGTCACTCTTGGAGAGCCATCGCCTCACACGCACTCGCTCTTTGGCGACACGTATCCTTCACTCCTGACTCCAACTTGCACATGTGGAAAGAGCGCATTCGCCGTGCACGACTTTGCACTCTCGACGTTTCACTCATGTCACATCCTTACTCAAGGACTTTGTATGACATAGACAACGTGGCACTCCAGATGCACCTTCTCGCCCCCCACTTTTCTGCGTTGCGGTCACTTGACATACAATTCGACTCATACGCCCCATACTTGTGGAATGCGGCACTTGGACCTTTTTGCCGGCCAGCTTCTTATCTCTGGGACCATCGATCGCCCAACCCGGGCGACCAATCTTTCGTCGGCGCTGTCCATGTACCAAAACTCGAGTCCCTTGTGCTTCGATATCCCAAGAACGACGACCTCAAAGAGTTTACTCTCTTCGGCAGTTTTGCGCCGAAGCTTATTCGTGTCACGTTGGAAGGAGTCCGGTTGACGTGGCTTCCAGAGCTGTTTGGGAACCTTTCGTTCCTGGACTACACTCATCATGGATTCAGCCATGGGGAAGAGGCAGTCGACGAGATTCTATCAATGTTACAGGTTTCCTCCCGAATCCGGGAACTCAGATTGTGTGTTTGTCACAAGACTACGAGTTACCAGGCAATACATCTTCGAAGGCCGATGGTTAGCGGCGTCAACGTCGTCTTGCCTTTTCTTGAATCGCTGTCACTCCGTGTGGACGACGACGAAGACTCGAGTCTCCCATCCGAACTCATCTGCATATTATCTCGACTCTCCATGCCACGAGTCAAGAATTTATACCTGCGAGATGCTATGCCTGCGATTGCTTCACCAAGGCCATTTGGTGCATTGACCACGTTTATGAACACCATATGCCGGAATACGGTCAACACATTGGTGGTAGAGGGTCGTTGGGTCGAGCCGTCGTGGTTATCTGGACTTGCGGCCTACTTACCTTTACTAAATTTTATTCAGGTTCGCGATTCCCTGGGAAGAGGGAACGCGTAATACAAGAGACGAGTACTCTACTTGAACAATTACTCTTCTATTTGACATTGAACTCGTTTTCGACACTTACTATAATTTCCTGCGTAGACAATGGACCGACCAAGTCATCGCTAGTGTAATAATTCCAAATGTATCTGATATCAATTGTCTTCAGGTTGTTTGATCTTACACGACCGGCACCTGGGAAACATGAAGTATCTCCGGTCTTCACCCGCAGGCAACTCAGACCCAACGCCACGGTGTGCATTAAGCCACATTCGCTATCATCGTTATCCTCTCTCAGGCTTTACATCTTTTACATAAAACTCGGATAATAGATAACAGATTATCGTCGCTTCGAGTTGTCACCCGTCAACACCTCAGCGCTTCAGCCATGACTCCTTCCCCTGCCCAGTTGACTCTGGAAAAGCTGTACGACCTCAACGGTCTAGTCGCTCTCGTGACCGGCGGTGGAACCGGGATCGGGCTGATGATCGCCCAGGGTCTTGCCGCCAACGGGGCGCGCGTCTACATCACCGGCCGACGGCTGGAGGTGCTCGAGAACGTCACCCGATCTTGGAGCAACACCAAGAAGGACACGATGGGGACCATCATCCCGTGAGATCTCACTCAAAAATTCTCGCAGTGTTGCCAATCGTCATCCGTCGGGGGTGATCTCCTTAGGCTGCAGATGGACTCTACCAACAAGGGCGATATCCAACAGACCGTACAGAGGCTCAGGAATGACGAGGGTAAATTGCACATCCTCGTGAACAAGTGAGCGTTGTTGATCACCGTCGGAAAAACGTTGACTGATCTGAAATATTCTGACCTCTCGGGTGACATCCTG
Source organism: Leccinum angustisporum (assembly GCA_038091055.1). NCBI lineage: Eukaryota > Fungi > Basidiomycota > Agaricomycetes > Boletales > Boletaceae > Leccinum > Leccinum angustisporum. Next base: position 8,584 of record JBBPNU010000024.1, read on the forward strand.
ACAGCGCTGGTCAAAGCGGCCCCTTGTCTTCTGAATTTAACCAGCCATCCCCCGCAGCTCCCAAGAAGGCAGAAGAAGTCAGCCAGTATCTCTTTAACAACGAATCATTTGAACAATGGTCTGCGCTGTACTCGATCAACACGTTCTCCATTTACTTCACGACCGTGGCTTTCCTGGAATTGCTCGACAAGGGATCGCAGGATAAACCCGGGTTCACTTCGAACGTGATCAACATCACGAGCATCAGTGGGCTGATGAAACTTGCTCAGAGACACGTGGGTGTTTTGGCGCCATGCTTTTACTCTTTTGGGGCTCGATCGACTGGGGTATTGTTTTAGTTCTGCTACAACAGCTCAAAGGCCGCCGCTTCTCACCTAACCAAGATGCTCGCAACAGAGTTTGCCGTCAAAGGCATCCCAGTCCGCGTCAACGCGATCGCACCGGGCGTATACGAGAGCGAGATGACGCGCGACGGCATTGTGAGTCAAGAAGTGACGGACGCGGTAGGCCAGGGTATCATATCCGTCCCCGCCAAACGAGCAGGAACGTAAGTCTATGCATATTTGCACGTTTCTCCTGCGTGTTTTCAACGAGTTCGACTGAACGCTGGTATGCAGGGCGGAGGAAATGGCAGGCACAGCAGTGTACCTTGCATCGCCGGCTGCAGGATATATGAACGGACAGGAGCTGGTTATCGATGGAGGGTACCTAGCGGTCAACCCTTCGAGAATCTGAGCTCAGGAGGGGTGATTGGGCGGAACGAATTCAGCAGGAGAGAGCCATGCATGGAACAGTATAAATCACCGATATGGCTTCACATGCAGGATCAACTTAGGCTCGCGATAAACATCCTTCTAATAGTAGCTATATGCAAAAAGAAATGACACCAGTCTTTGACTGCATCGTTGTGGGCGTTGGGCACGTCACCGAGGCTGCCTGCCAAGACGTCCTGATCGTAGCGGAAGAATGGGTCGAGGGGAACGACTACTTCACGGCGGGTGCCCACCGTGCCGGCCTGGAAGACCTCCTGCCGATCATCACCAACGTGACTGCCGAACAACCCTCCAAGATCGATGTCGCGCCTTACACCTGGCGTTGACGGCGGAAAGGGGCTAATTAAGGCGGCTGAATGCACTCCGAGACCGCGAGCTATGGTTCGATACGCTCGCTGTCAAGCTCGTCACCGAGAACTGCGTCGCGATCGTCGTACGCAGGAAGGGAACAGAAGTCACTCTTCAGGCGACTGCGGTCTTTCTTGTGTGTGGAGGCTACGAGTCGAGTCGAAAGCTTCGCATGAAATATATATCGATGCAGCTGCCTACGTTCGTGTAACCCCTTACAATTCTGGAGATGGAATCTTGATGTAACAAGCAATAGGTGCCAAGCTCCTCGGCGACTGGCGCGCATGTTGGACCAGGCAGGATAGGAAGAGGCGGAATGGCCCCCATGCACGACGGCGCTCTCGCTCGGTTACGCACCCTCTGGCACGGTGCGGCCTCCGGGCCGCCCCGGTACAATGTCACAGCACTTGTTAGAATCCAAACGGATAACTGACCAGTAAAAACCCATGTCAATCGGTGTCATCTGATAAATATCCTCGGTTGTTAGTCCACTGCCCTCAGACCTGGCAATGACTCACTTCTTCCCAACCATTCTCGAACCTTCTCTTGACCAATTTGTTACGAGCGTGCTTCAGCTTCATCGTCGTATTCAAGTTGTTGACATATCATGTCCAAGGTTGTTCCAGGTTTGTAACCCCCGAAAAGCATAGCAAATTTAAACCCTCTATCCATCGCCCGAGATCGTTGGGAATCCTTGGACCGGTGCTTGTCACCGCTCCGAAGGCGGGAGGACTGTTTCTTTTTGAGTTGCTTGTCATACTCTTTCTGACGGGAAGCTAGTAAGCCATCAACCTCATTGGTGGCCCAATGTTGCATGACAGTGATCCCATACATGAAATCGAGAAGGATTCGTGGAGGTGCTTCTTCAATCGACCAGTCAGGTTGGACATCGTACTGCGGAAGTGGGAAAGGCAGGTAGTTATCGGGATAACGATCGAGATGCTGGAAAGTCGTGCGTGAAACTGGCATATCTTCACCATCGTCCCCGACTCTTTCTATGTCGCCAATGTTCAAGGCATAGTTCGGTGTCCAGAAAAGCTGTCATTTCATATCAGCAATTGTCAAGAAGATTCGCATACCTTAAGAAATACGCTCGCGCCGTGGTCGTCGAACCGTTTATGAAGTTCTTTGTTCAATAGAACACCATTCGCCGTTGAATTGATACCAAGATCAGGGTGCTGATCGTCATATAAACCGCCGCGACTTCCAATGATGAACCTTATATACTAGAAGAACTTGAACATTTTAGGAGCGGCTCGTACATCTGCAACAAAAGTATATATAAAATATACCTTATCACCCTTCGAGTGCGGGATGATGTGAGCAGCCTCAAAGTATAGAGATGCAGTGACCACGCATTGATTTCCGTCACGCTCAGCAACGTTTTGACGAAAAGCGGCACAATGGGGAGTAGTGGCAGATGAAGTTTGGCAATCATTTAGCCCTGAGCGATCAATAAGCTGGCAGTCTCCTGTCTCAATATGTCTTGTCAGTAGAGAACAGTAGCTGTATACACTTGAACATTACCTTCAGGGAGGAAATAATAGTCTTCTGCAAGATCATTGACTTGCAAGATAGTTTCGTATTCGACTGTGATGGAACTATCTTCTGAAGGATGGAAATTACCTTTGGCACCGAATGCAGCAAAGCAAACAAAACGAAGCCATTTCAGGGGCTTAAGAGAGAGCCTCTCGATATCCTCCCGCGGAATTTCCAGGGCACGGACCCATTGGTTCTCGATTTTTGCGTGGATGCTGACGGCCATGGCGGCCCGGGTGACGAATCGATGACGAACGGCGGAGTGTGAAAACGAGCGCTCAGAGAACCTCACAGCCAAGATCGCCTCGGCATCGTCTTCACCAGGTCTCCAAGCTCGGTGTGCATGACGCCCCCACTACCCCCCTAGGCGACCTCTTCGACGCGATAGGGCGACGCTACCATCATTAGAGCCATCAAGTCACCCAACGACGACGCCAACGCGTCCATCGCCCCTCGTTTCGTGCACAACGGCACCTCCCTCGCGTCTCGCCTCGTGACTCAGTAATACCCGTGCCGAACAGACCCGCGCGCACCAATGGAAATATGGCATCCCAAGATCCTCTTGCGCAGCGCATGGGCATCGAGCCCAGTGCGCGACGACCCCATCCAACGATGCCGTCGCCCTTGATGACATCTATGCGCGCGCACAAATGTCTAGCGTCGTCAGCATCCCTATTCTGGAGTGATACGCCGTGCGTCTTTTTTTTTTTTCTTTTTTTCTTTTTTGGTCTCATGCTCACCGCGTCCTACTTCTTGTACAGAAACGAATGTCGCTCACAGCGCTGGTGGGTTCGCTGGAGCAGTGTCACGTCGCGACGAGGTTGTGCGCTACGAGAATTCACGGCATTCTGCGTTCATGCATTTCTGGTTAGTCTTACGGCGCGGTCGTGGACGCCAATGCGGAATCATCTACCTTCGATATACAGATCTCAACAACGACCACGGCAGCGGCTCACATGGCACCAGTGCTGAACGGTGGACCGAGTAAACTTTATGCGTTGTCGCCCACGCATATATAGCCACGGGGCCCGGTGTGGTGGTGGGAGAGAAGGACACGGATGCGGTGAAGCGGGGCGTTAATATAGTCTTGCAAGCAAGGGATCGACTCGTGATAATCATCGTGGCTATATGCGAAAAGTCCTTCTCATATAACAACCATGACACGAGTATTTGACTGCATCGTTGTGGGCAGTGGGCACGCAGGCGCTTGTGCTGCGCTCTCCGCAGTCGATGCAGGCTGCAAAGACGTCCTGATCGTAGAAAAAGCGCCGGAAGAATGGGTCGGGGGGAACGGCTACTTTACGGCGGGCGCCCATCGCACAGTCCATGCCGGCCTGACAGACCTCCTACCGATCGTCACCAACGTGACTGCCGAACAAGCCTCCAAGATCGACGTCGCGCCTTACACCGAGGATGATTTCATTGGCGACATCATGCGTCTTGGGGAGAACAAGCCGAACGCGGAGCTGGTCAGGACGATGGTCGAGCACTCGAGGGACGCGATACGGTGGCTCGCGGAGACCGTCGGGGTGCCGTTCATCCTGGCATTCCACAGGCAGGCGTACGAGGTGGATGGGAGGCAAAAGTTCTGGGGAGGGTTGGCGTTGAGCGTCGAGGACGGCGGAAAGGGGCTAATCAAGGCGGACCTGAATGCACTCCGAGACCGGGGTATCGAGCTGTGGTTCGATACGCCCGCTGTCAAACTCGTCGCCGACTCGGACGGCGCTGTGACTGGAGTCGTCGTGCGGAGGAACGGAACAGAACTCGCTCTTCAAGCGACCGCGGTCATTCTTGCGTGTGGAGGCTACGAATCGAGTCGAGAGCTCCGTATGAAATATCTCGGGCTGGAGTGGAAACATGCTCATGTGGGTACCCGTGTACGGTGTAGTTGTGTGTTCTTCTCAACGATGCCTAGGTTCGCGGAACCCCTTACAATACTGGAGATGGGATCCTGATGGCACAAGCCATAGGTGCCAAGCTCGTCGGCGACTGGCGTGGATGCCACAGCACTTGTTGGGATGCAAATGCGCCGATGGATGCCGGAGACAGGCAGCTAAGCAATCAGTTCACCAAGTCCGGGTATCCGTTGGGCATCATGGTAAACATGAAGGGAGAGCGGTTCGTCGACGAGGGCCAAGACTTCAGGAACTATACCTATGCCAAGTTTGGGAGGCAAATCTTATTGCAACCCGACGGATGCGCCTTCCAAGTGTGGGACGCGGAAATGGTCCCACGGCTTCGAAGGGAAGAGTACGGCGACGAGGTCGCAGAGAAAATCACCGCGTGCACTATAGAGGGCTTGGCTGACAGACTGGCGAACAAGGGACTACGAGACACGGAAACCTTCTTGCGGACCATCCACGAGTACAATCACGCAGTTCACCAACATCGCGTGGAACACCCCGGGTGCAAATGGGATCCTGCAGTCAAAGACGGTCTGTCGACCCAGTCATCTAGGCAGTCATTGACCCTTGCAAAGTCGAATTGGGCACTTCCAATTGAGAAAGGGCCTTTCTTGGCCATCAAGGTTGCCTGTGGTATAACATTCACATTTGGTGGACTCGCAATCAATCCCAAGACTGCCGGGGTACTGTCTGAGAGTGGAGAAGCTATTCGGGGTCTGTTTTGCACCGGAGAGATGATTGGGGATCTTTATTGCAACAACTATCCGGGAGGTAGTGGACTGACGGCGGGTACTGTGTTTGGGATAAAGGCAGGTCGTGGGGCAGCAGGACTAGCCGGGAAGTATCGCGAAATTAAGCGTGGACATTCTTCTCCGTCCGTTCCTTCCGAGCCATGAAATGGAAGAACCACTCTGTTATCCCCCGAGCGCTTTCCTCTTTTGCCCAACCTATTCAAGTGAAAAAAGACAGATCATCCAGGGCGAGTGCATAGTGAATACAATACACTCACATTCATGAGGCACATTCGGGTCACCCCGAACAGCGAATCCGTGGGATACTCCCGAGAAAACTTGGAAGAAGTAAGTTGATTTGTTGTTGACTAAAATATCCTCGGCACGCCTTCGTGCCTCCAGAGGAAAGGTAAAGTCGCTCTCTGTGATTGATAAAGATTAGCCAGGAATTGAAGTGGGTCAGTAGAAAGCTGCTACCTGCACAGGAAAGTAGGAGGGGTCCTGTCCTAGTATGAACATATGGGATTAAAACACATTATTTAGATGACATACTGTTGAGCTTCTGAAAATGACTCTCCTCAAGGAAGGCAGGGTGGGCAATAGCTCCTACATGGGCATGTAAATTAACCCTGGCTGTTTGCGCTGACAAAAAATACATTACCTGCTATCAAGGATCCCTCTGCAGCCAGATCCAGAACAAAGGGTGCGCCAAAACAGTATCCTGGAAACAAACTAACAATCATTGATCCACCAATGAGCGTCACGGTACCTACCGACCGCAGTGTATTTGGTCGTTTGGGTGCCTAAGAAACAGAAACCAATTATGTGTATACGTAGACTGCGATAACGCCGAACTCTTACCGTATGTCACTTTGACTTGTTCAAACCACTGTGGAAATACCTTAATCGCTACGGCGCGTGCCTCCACAGACCATGCAATTCTATCACGATCTGGTGGCAGACTTTGTACAGATCTTCCGAGGAAATAATCCGGTCCAAGCACGATGAATCCTAGGTTTCACGGTGGCATCAGCATCGGCTCGTAAGGCACATACCACTACCGCAGAGGATATATCATACCTCGTGACGCGAAGTAGTCCTGAAGTAACTCGTTGTTGATGAAAAAGGGTCCGTAGACGTCTGCAAAAAACAGGAGGACTTGTTTGTGTTGTATGGGCACAGTATTCATAGGTGGCTCAGAGATATATGTATCGAGCCCGCCAAGAGGTTCGATGCGCCCCTTGTGCGTGCCGGAGTGTTTAACGCCCGTCCAGCAGCATGAACTTGGGTGACCAGCAAGAGTGGATGGCATGTGGAGATTAGTCGGTAGTTTGCCGCTACGGACAATGACTTTAGATGGGTGCTCGGTCATCATGCAATTGTCCGGATTCGTCACGAGTCGTCATTGGAGCTGTAAAGACATACTGCGCAAACTGTAAGTCAAACTTGGGTATTCAAGTCCGCTGAACCCACGATCACATATCCGGATAAGCGCTGCCACCCACGTGTATGCTAGTGGGACTTGCCAAGCCAGCGTACGGGAGATAGACTCGTCGTCGCCGGCGTGTACGCCTTTGAAGCCTCGATCGCTGCTTCGTACTACTGAGCTGAGGTAGACTCGAAAGAGTTTTTTTACATAATGTCAATGTCAAAATGTCATTTCTTTTTTTTCAAATTTCAAAGTCTTCCCTATATGTAGTTCATTACGTCGTTGCGAACAAGTTCTTTTACTTTGGATTCACGGCTAGCCTTTCCTTCCACGCCAACTCGCTGGTTTGCTGAGTCTACATGATGACCGCACAGGTCTCATCCCAGTCCGCTCCCAAGGCACAGCGCCCAATCCATTTCGTCGATGTGGTCACTGTTGCACTCGCCGCTGCTAGCCACAACTCGGATCATCACCACGAGAGCGGAGCCTCTCAAGCCACACTTCGACCTCCGTCGCAAGGTGCTGTTGCAACCCCAGTTCCTGACCAACATCCTATTTTGCATTCAGCAACACCTTCTCCTTTGGGCGCCCCGGGCCTCAGATCTGTCCGGCTAACCTCCTCAGTGCCCAGCACGCCTTCCGCTCGGACTGGACCTCCTCGATCCTTGTCTTATTTTGATTTCACCCCTTCCACTTCACCCCTTGGTGCTCACTTCACATTCCCCGGTGGTCAGCACCAGAACGATGATCTGTTTGAAAGCGATCTCGCTGAACGTCCCCAATCAACCTCCCAGCGTCCTCACTCTCGTCGACCACAGTCTGCCTTCCGTGGGGCTTTGGAGTTGGCCGACTCGAAAGTCGACAAGGACTTTGTGGACAGGAAGGGAAAGTCCAGAGGACAAGACGAGAGTCAGACTCCTACCAGATGGCTCAAGTCTTCCACTCCCATTTTCCAAGAGCCTCTTCGCTCTGAGCAGTCAGGCGAGCATGATGCTCGTATCTCAGAACGTGAAATCTCTGGAACTGGAAAACAAGCCGATCTACTTTCCAAGGAACGAGCGCAAACGGACGTCCAGCGATCACTGACTCATCCTGTCTCAAGGTCAACAAAGCGTTCTGGAGTGTCCGACAAGTGGGGCAAGTTACGTGCATTAATTCCATCTGTCATACGGCCATCGCCATCCATTGTTACAACGCGTGCTGTTACATCTTCCGAAGTGAACATTATTGACGAACTCATCACTGGCGGGCTTTCCAATTTAATGTTGGGCCTTTGGTTCGAACGGGACGACAAGGATCATCGACGTGTCCCGGTTCTGCTTCATCGGCTGCGTATCCGTATCAGTGATAGCCTACATCCATCACACGAACACAAGGCCGTGTTTCGTATCGAGTGCGAATATGCTAACGGTGCTGCTCGATGGGTCATATATCGACAACTTCGGGACTTCATCTCGCTGCACACACATTACACCATATCTAACACATTCAGCGGCCACAAGGACAAGCTTCCAGAGTTTCCCCGGACTAGTACGCCTCTCTTCGCCCATATTTCACCATATTTCTAACCATGATACATGAAGGTCTACCGTACTTGAACTTTCTCAAAATGGGGGGCACCGCAAGCCAAACTCGTCAGGCAGAGTTCGCGTTAGCACAACGCGAAGCCCTAGAAATATATCTCATCAAGCTTATTCGTGCTGTGGTATGTTGTTTCAAAGTGGAAATGTCGGGTGGTTAACTAATTGACATCCGTTGTATACCAGATGTTCCATCCGACGTCGAACAGACTATTGAGTTTCCTTGAGCTCAGTGCCTTGTTCATATCCCTTGCACAAACGGGTGGAGTTCAGTACAAAGCTGGCATTCTGCGCATCAAGACATCCGGAAATAATACCGGGATTGGACGCAAAGCTGCAAGCAGAAAGGATCGAAAACAGTCTCGTTGGTGCGCAGTACGGGAGAGTTATTTGGTTGTCCTTGAAGAATCCGGAGATGTTTGTCGCGTTCATCTTCGGTTATACGCGTCTCGTCTGATCAACCCAACAGTTAACTGTTTTGGATGTGTTTCTTTTGGACTCAGATTTCAAGATCCTGCGTCCGACTAGTTACTATCGGAAAGGTCTCCATCTTCTCCGTCCAGAATCTACAGACAGGGAGTTTCATACCTCTGATCACATGCACACATTTGTGGTACCTCAAGAGACTGAGGTCGATTGTGCGTCGGTGATGAATTCGGTCACTGGTGGGCTAACCAGAGCTTTTAACATCTTCCAACGAATCCCACCGATGAAGAACAATGTGGAGAACCAAGATAACAACGTATCCCCGCAGCTTGGGCATACACGACATGACTCTGTGTCTTCAGGAAGCTCAGTTGCATCCAACGTCTCGCCCCCACCAATGCTGGATCCCTCTACGCACCTTAGGCCCCTGAAAATCGCCGAGCTTTCACGAGACGAGCAGGAGTGGAGCCTACAGCGACAGGACCAGGCAGTGTCCGAGTCGGAGAGTGAGCAACGGAAGCGAAAGAAACGCTCACAAGATGTTTCAAAACACACGTTTTGTGTTGTGAATTCGCAATTGCGACTTGAACTGTTTGCAAGGAATGAGGTAAATGCGTATTCAAGAGCTTGGTTTCACAACTAACACACCGTATCTCTAGCGCCAAATGTTGCAATGGATCACAGCGTTGGAGAAGGCTGCGGATACTTGTTTGTTTGTGGCCAAGAATCGGTTCGGGAGCTTTGCGCCCATCCGGATGAACGTGGCTGCACAGTGGCTCGTGGATGGGGTTAGCTTGCTTATAATTTTTATGTTCACCGACTGAACTTTGTCTGAAGCGCGACTACATGTGGAACTTGTCAAGAGCACTCATGATGGCCAAAGAAACCATATATATCCACGACTGGATGCTCTCGCCAGGTATGGTTGGTCACTCGGAGGATAGATTCCTCTAACTTGGCTACCGAAGAGGTACAACTACGACGACCGGGAAAGGACAAGTATCGACTGGATAAAGTATTGGAGCGAAAGGCGAAGCAAGGTGTCAAGATTTACGTGATATTATAGTGAGTGTCTATCCTAGGTGTGTATATGCTTCTTGTGCTCATACCGGTATCAGCCAGGAAGTGTCTAACCGTACGACACCGACGGATAGCAAGTGAGCAAAGCTTGCGTATAACTTTTATCCTCGTTTGACATTCATACATCACATAGCTACTCGAAACAAAGGTTGTCGTCGATTCATGAAAACATCATGGTCCAGCGATCCCCTTCGCATTTTCAGACAGGGACATTCTACTGGGCTCACGTGAGTTAATGAACTGCTAGGTTCCTTCCTAACTCGAACAATTTCTTTATTTCAGCACGAGAAGCTCTGTGTCATTGACCAAACGATCGCGTTCATGGGTGGGATAGATCTTTGCTTTGGAAGGTCTGCTGCATCGCTTTCACCACAAAGACAGAATGTTTAGTTTCCTCTAGATGGGACACCCCGCAACATGTAATCGTCGACGATCCCGAATTATCACCAGACAAAACCGAAGTATGGCCAGGTTTGTCGCATATGAACTCATGACATCAGCCCTTCGCTTATTGTTATTTGTGAATATGTTAGGAAAGGATTACGCTAACCCAAGAGTCTTGGATTTCCAAGCGCTTCACAAACCTGAAGAGGACCTGTATGACCGTTCCAAGGTTCCGAGGATGGCTTGGTGTGTATATCCATGGAAATGGGAGTCGAGGATACTGACTCCGTACAGGCACGACGTCGGGATGCAGGTCGTCGGCCAACCGGCTCGCGATCTGGCCCGACATTTCGCAGAGAGGTATAGTTGAAGTAAGCTGTTTCGTTTCGTTTGTTGACCTGTTGTTTTAGATGGAATTGGTTGCTGCGTATCAAGGTATGAGTATCTTTGTATCCAAGATATCTCGTCATGAAACCTTTATCTGCGTAGAACCATACGCGGCTTATGCCATTTCTGCTACCTCCGCCAGAATTTAGACCTGGAGAATTGGAAGTCATGGGCCTTACAGGAACTTGCGAGTTGCAAATTTGTCGCTCGGCCGGGCCTTGGTCTATGGGAACACCAAGTAAGATTGAACATTCCATCCAAAACGCATACATAGCAGGTAGGCCCTCCTGATATATCCGTAGGCATTAGTCCTGATTCGAGGTAGCGATTGACGAGTCCGAACATTTTGTGTACATCGAGAACCAGTACTTTATCACCTCGTAAGCATGTTTCGTGAACTTGGGAGCTGGACTTATTTCCGACTCGTAGGACCACCATCAACGACGTAAAAATCGAGAATGCAATTGGAGACGCTCTTGTCAGGCGGATTGTTCGCGCAAACCGGGAGGGAACTCAGTGGAAGTGTTGCATCGTCATACCACTATTCCCTGGGTTCCCATTTCCGATAGACGACAGCGATGCCAGTATCGTGCGTTGGCCCAATTCTCAGTATAAGCCCGAATTGAACGTGTGATCTTTTTTATAGGTGCGAATCATCCTTGACTGTCAAAACCGTTCGCTATTCCGAGGGGAAACCTCAATTTATGGGCGATTGCGGGCGGAAGGAATCGAAGTAGGTTTAATCTCATGGACTCTACTTTCATCTCAACCGTCGTTAGCCCGAGGACTATTTTCGCGTGTTCTCTTTGCGAAATTGGGGGAAAATGCGTGATGGGGCCTTGACCACTGAGATGGTAAGTTTACTCTTTGCTGAATGCGTCTCAGCGGGCTCACAACGGCCCTAGGTCTACATTCACGCCAAGGTCTGCATTGTCGACGATAGGCTCGCAATTATCGGCAGTGCAAATATCAACGAGCGATCGCAGCGAGGCGATCGGGATTCGGAACTGGCCGCTGTCATCCGAGATACTGACATGATCGATGGGTAGGTTGCGATTTGACCTTATTCCGTGCTGAGCGCTCAGCTGATTATACTCGGTGCAGAACGATGGCAGGGAGTCCGTTCAAAGTGGGGCGATTTGCGCACACCCTTCGGGTCCGGTTGATGCGAGAACACGTTGGGATCGACGTCGACGCCTTGACAGGCGGAGATCAGATCGATGATGTGCACTTGCCCCCAGAGTCACACCGCGAGCCACTGCCTCAAGAGAAGTGGGACCCGAATGCAGAGCAAGAACTGCCCGGTCGTCCCATTGTGGAAGTGACGCATGAGCAGCCAATTCGCCATGCATTGCACACTGCCACTCATGCAATCAAGAAAGGTACATATATTCTCTGTTCTCACAGTTGCCTTGCTGACCTGGCTGCCAAGGTGTTCATGATGCCGAACACGCTGTTTCTGAAACGCTGTCGAAAGCACTCCATCCATCCATAACACATGGCGAAGCGAACCCCCCAGTTTCGGGGCCTCTCAAAGACGGCCATGCACTGTGTCCTTCCGTTGGAGTCACTAGCGCGGGAGTTCCTGAGGTGGAGGCTAAGATCCCTCAACGTCCGCCGCTTCTCGAAAATGAAGGGTGGCCCAGCACCGATCAGCCGAGTGTGCGTTTCAGCCAAGAATCTGACCGTAATATAGATACGCCGTTAGCAGATGACGAGTCGCACTCCACCCTGCACGCCAGCAATTCGAGTGGAAAGAAGAGCATATCCGATAAATCATCTCAGCAAACGAAACAGAGACATCATCAGGAGGTCAAGGGCAAGCAGCCGGTTTCGATGGCAGTGCCGCATGTCCACCCAGATGATTTCGAAGATCCAGTCTCCGATCAGTTTTGGGGGAACATTTGGGTCGCGTGCGCCAAGCACAACGTGAGTGCTCGGTTGATTTTCTTCGCGTTTTTTGTCTCACCAGTTTCTCGCAGACGGAGATATACCGCAAGGTGTTCCATGTAGTCCCAGACGACACGGTGACCACGTGGAAACAATACAAGCACTTTGTTGCTCACCATGAGTGCTTTACCAATGGGGTGAGCAAGTCAAACCTCTACTGGTTATGATTCATTGTGATTTTTACGTCGCACTGTTTTTCAGGCGTTGTCCTATTCGACCCCATCGTTAACTAGTGATTTGGAGAGAGGATCCGGTCTTCTGGGTGAAAGCGTCGAGGAGCTAAATTACCGAGACCGAAAAAGGAGCGAATCTTCGCTTCCCACGACTGTGAGCCTGCAGGAAAAGGATTTTGGAAAGGGGAACGTCCGGGGAGCTCAGTCGTTGGACAAGGCAGAGTGGGCGGAAATGGAGAACTTGTTGAAGTATGTTCGTGGTCATCTGGGTGAGTCGACAGATTCTGGAGTTATTGCTATCAAAGACACTGACGCCTCCTTGACTAGTTTTACATCCGACGCACTTTTTGGAGGGCGAAGATGACGGCCATAACTTTTTGTTCAACACTGACAAGTGAGTAGGTTTTCTATGGACCCATGAGGGGCATAAGCTGACTGTGTATGTGGGGCAGACTTTTGCCACTCCCGATTTACGACTAGTTTAGTACAGTCTCACTCCTGGTCAAGGTTAACATATGCATATTCGAGCTCTTTATTGTTCACTTTGCAAGTCCATAATTATCTTACAGTATCCGTTTCCCGTTTACCCTTCGACATGAATATCGAATATCAACATATCTAGATTTTTTGGAACGTTGGAACGCCTCTGTCAGCCGGTTACGCTGGCAGGTAGAGCATGCAACGTACCCTGGACATAGGGTTTCATGGATGCCTGATATACGGGATCTGCCTTCATAATAGTTCTGTATTCCTGCAACGCCTCCTCGTCCTTGAGCACGATAATAATGCCTAGTGTCAGTTAATTAATGAATTAAGAATAATTTTTCCCACGGTTAAGCAGCACCAACCTTCGTCAAAGTCTTGATCTCGAGGATGCTTGAGCTTATTGCCAGCCTTCAATTCGATGATGGAGGGGACCAGAGACGAGAGGCTGCGGAGCGCCGCCCTGACTTTTTCCACGTCGGCGGGTGTGATGCCGGGTTTGTACTTGACCAGTTCTATCAGACGATGACGTCGATCGAGGGGAGGCTGGTAAGGAAGTTCCGTGGTGACTCACTGATGTGTTGGATAGGCATGGTTGGTGGTAGTGGTCGTCAAAGCTCAAGGACCACGAAACAAGGGGAATGCCTTATAATTAACTCAAGAAAGGCGACGGGATCGGACGCATTCTGAAGGTAGTCTCAGGCTGGTGACTTGACCATGTATGGCGAGCAGTGTCCGACTGTTTGCCTCACGGCCTCATTGACTGGCTGGTCACCGGACTACCTAAAGGCTTATCACGCCCTTAACAGCACTTCTTGACAGGCGTATCTCACAGACCCATTTCGTCCTGACTTATAATAGATCTGTGAGACGGTGGCTAATGCAGAGGGTCGCTTCCAGCACACCCACTCGTGGTCACTGCTCGTGCCAACTTCTTCTTCTGTATGGTAAGTGAGTGGTAGTTCCCTCAAACGCCCCTGGAAGGGCGGCAGCTTGCTCGTTTATGCGCATACCGTCTCGAGGCCGGGTCTAATACGGTCCGGGGACGACCGACGGACGCAGTCAACGAGTTCGCACACTGACTCCCCTCTGGGATTCCGCAGCCCAGACTAACCGCTGGCATCTGGTAAGTGGAGAACCTTTTGAAGCACGTTCGTGGCCATCTAGATGAGCCAGTCTATTCTGGTGTTGTCGCCATCAAAAACACGCACGTCTTCCCAACTAGTTTTACATCCGAGGCACTTTGTGGAAGGTGAAGATGACGGCCATAATTTTTCGATCAACACTGACAAGTGAGTGGGTTTTCTACTAATGGACCTGTGAAGTGCACGTTGCACAGACTTTTACCCCTCCCGATTTACGACTGCATTCAAAACACAGTCTCACTCTCGCCAATCAAGGTTAAAATATGCATGCTCGAGCGCTTTATTGTTCACTATACATGTAAGTCCATGATTATCTTACAGTGCCTTGTTTCCCGTTCACTCTTCGACCTGAATGTCGAATATCAACTTATCTGGATTGGAACGCCTCTGTCAGCCGGCCACGCTGGCAGGTAGAGCATGCGACGTACCTTGAATAAAAGGTTCCGTGGATGCCTGATACTCGCGGTGTGTCTTATTGCTCAATGTATAGTCCTTCAACGCCGCCTCGTCCTTGAATACGAGAATAACGGCTGCAACATTCAAGCCAGAAGTCAGTTAATAAATCAAATAATGTTTCCCACGCTTGAGCCGCTCCACTCGACTCGCGGACTGACCATCGTCATAGTCTTGATCCAGGGGATGCTTGATCTTCTTGCCAGCCTTCAATTCGACAATGGAGGGCACCAACGACGGGAGGCCGCGCAGCGTCGCTCTGACTTTTTCGACATCGGCAGCTGCGATGTCGGCTTTGTACTTGAGCAGGACTACCAGGCGATGACGGTCATGTCAGAGGGGCGAGAGGACGCTGGCAAAGATTGTGATGACTTACTGATGTGGTGGATGGCCATGTTTTGTGGAATGTAGTGTTGAAGGTGAAGGACAACGAAGAAGTGGAAGGCCTTTTAATCCCTCAGGAAAGGCGATGCGATCCTGAAGGCTGATCAAGCCCGAAGGTCGAGAGCAGTGACCGGCGATGCACATCTGATGTATAGTCAAGACAACAGTAAGGACAGTGCACATAGTGTACAGCAAGCACACACTATAAATTGACCAGCGTAATCTAACTTACATAGTAGGGCAGTGCAAATGTCCGACATCGTCGAACCTTTTTTTATTCAAGAAACTTGAACTTGGAAGACGATGTCGTGGCGTCGTCCTCGTAACAGGTTCAAGCTGTACCTTTGCGAGTTTCGCTAGCATCTAAGCATTTGGCACGGAGATTGTCGAGGGAAGTGAAGATTGTGAAGATCAACTCGACCCGATGCCATCGCATGAGGGGCAGTGATATGATAGCGTCACCAATCAGCACCTGCAATAGCCAAACAAGTAACCTAACCGAACATATTTAATCCGCAGTGCCTATGTACAAAGGTTACAACGGCGCCGCCCGTGTGTACTGGTTTTCGCAGACGGGGATAATGGTCGCGAGGTATTCCATGCGGTCCCTGGCGACACGACAACTCGAACTAGTATTTGGAAGCGATACTAGTCTGGTGACCAGACTAATGAAAGTCAGTGCGTGAACGAAACAAAAGGGTGAGTGGGGTTCGGTTCCGAGTCCAGCGACCGTGCCAAATCACAGAACGTACAGGAGAGTGGGAAGAGCGCCCATGGAGCTCAGCCATTCGATAAGGTAGAGAGAACTTCAAGTTGAATGTGGTCATTTAGGTGAGGTTAGCCGATTTGAATTATACAAGAAACCGACACAATCCCTGCTAGTTTCACATCAGACGCACTTTCTGGACCTGTGTGACTCAGAATTAGTGACTCTTGAGCAATCAATGCATCAAGTCAAGGATGTCCCGGCCGCCGCCGCCGGCCCCGGCGATACACATTTGATGTATAATGTCAAGACAACAGTGCTAAAAGACAGCAAGAACACACTATTAATCGATGAGTATAAACTAAGGTGGTAGAACTGCAATAATCCACCATCAACACACGATTTGAAGAGAGGGGGATATCACGCGTCCTTGTCAACAGTTGCAAGCCTTTCCGCAAGTTTCGATAGCTTCTCCTCGGCACGGGGATTGCGAGGGAAGGATCGCCCGTCCCCTTTGCTGTAAAGCGCAAATCAGCACTGACGGAATTGCCAGGCGGCGGCTATGACACCGAGGATGATATCCAACGCCTACTAACCTAGCGCCACCATATGTGAGGCGGTACACCCAACCACGTGGTTTGCTCCAACCAAATACTTGTGCCCAGTTCCTCCGCCACCCAAGATCATACAACTTTAGTGAACGATGTGCGTCTCGTACGATATTTCTCTGGTTGAATGACAGCTCGTGTTCCATAGGAGGATCCGAGAGGCGGAGTGACACAGGAAGCGGTGGTAAATATCGAAGGAGCAGGAACGGCGAGAGACTTTCTAGAGTTGTTTGATTCGTACTGTACACAATTAATACATCATGCGAGCTTACTAGGATGGAAGGACACTTACGAGATGAGGTACAAGTGATATATTGTGAAAGAACCGACAACGAGTGCAAAGACAAGACCAGTCGCAACCAAGAGAAGCTCATGAATAGGCGTGGCATCATCCTCGTGAACAAGTCAGCATTTTTCAGAGTGGTAAGCCCACGGGTGTACGTGCTCACCGGCACCGAGGTCGAGTTATGGAGTGACCACCAGAAGGCATGGGCGGAGATGATACCAATATAAGTTGAGAGCAAGGTAATGCAGGATATGAAGTGAAAGAATGCGGGGTACGTCCTATGACCCTGGGAGAATATTGAGAGGAACAACTCGGTTCGATGTCACCTGAACGCACCACACACTTGCTTCCGAGCCACGGGCAATGATGGTCTGACCAATCAGCACCTGCGACAGCCGAACAAGAACATCCGTTAACCTACCCATCTTTAATACGCAGCGCCCACAAAGGTTGCAATGGTGTGTGCGATCCGGCTTCGGTCCCCAGCACCTACGACACCATTTGAGGGGAGTCAACTCGTCATCGAAGTCTGAGGTAGCCATGAGAGCTTCCTGCAATCCCAGATCACCCCTGCCGGTACCCTCGCTGTCCTCATCCGAAACTCCTTTGGGAAGCGAAACTGGACCGGGATCACGAGCCACACAAACAACGAGCGAGCAAAATGCAAGGAATGTAAGGGTGTATGAGACAAATAAGTGAACGAGAAAAGTCGAAGGCGAATGCAATATGCGGAGGTAATGATTAACTAGAACATACAGCCAAGACGGGTGCGGAGCGAGCATCAAAGCAATCAATGCTGTCCAAGCGAGTTGCGTTGAGAATCGTTATTTGAAGATCCGAGCCTGCCACGCCAGAGAACTTACTACAGAGAGGGAGGTAATGGAACCATCTTTTTGGTGTGTCGTCTGGATCGTCTTCCAGGCTTGGAGTGTCTCGTCGCGTTGACGGGGAGAAATCAAAGGAGAGTAATGGCATCTTCGAAGCCTACACCGAGGGCAGCCTGAAGATAATGGCGGAGTGATGACTTGACAGCAGGGGTGAGAAATGTCTTGCTGTCCGTGCGACTATTCACCCAACTTACACTCAAAGAAGCTCGTCGATGTGGGCGTCCGAGAAAAAATTACGCCTACTAATAGGCTGGCAATTTTGTCTTGGACGCCACTGAGTCTGCATCCCTCATTCCTTGAGTCTATTTTACGTGTGGCGTTCTGAAACGTTTTCATTTATTCAATACCTCGACGCTATCTAGCGGTCATGGGACTCTACCGACCATTTGTGGACCGTCTTCCTCTTCCCCATTCGATCTTCCGATACTAGGCTGGCAGTAGGAATTAACAAGGGACTTCTCAGCCTTATCGATAAATAGCTATGTGGATTTCCGAGAGGCATCACTCACACATATCATGCTTTCAGTCACTCTTAAAATCTACCTCATAGCGTGCTACACCTCTCTAGCTGGTATGCTATGGGGACTTGACACTGGTGAGTTGCAGGTATCATTACGATGTGAGCCTTTTCTGACGATTTTTTCAAAGGTTCCATCGGTCCTCTCACACAAATGACGCAGTTCAGCGACTCCATAGGGTATATTTCATCTGGCCAACTAGGGATCTATGTCGCTTGCATCCTACTTTCAGCCTCTATATCCTCCTTGTGCAGTGGCCATGTCGCTGATGTCATATCCCGCAAATATGGCATTCTCACTGGTGGACTCATAGTCACCGTCGGGACCATCATATCTGCCTCCGCAAATAACTTTCCTGCGCTGATCTGTGCTCGTCTGATAACAGGCATTGGGCAAGGCCAATCCATCTCAGTCGTGACAATCTACCTATGCGAGATTGCTCCCCACGGTATCCGTGGTACTGTGGCCAACATGCTTCAACTTATGATCACGATAGGTATCGCTACGGGGTACTTCATAGCTTACGGGTCTTCCAGATTGGATAATAGTCTGGCTTGGCGCATTCCATTTATCGTCGAAGCTTGTATAGCTGCGACGCTGTCGATTGGGATGGCTTTCCTGCCGTTTTCCCCTCGGTGGTTGGCGCAACGCGGTCGCTTCGAAGAGGCTCGCCAAGTCTTGTCAGGGCTTCGGCGGGCTGAAAACGTTGAAGAAGAGCTCCAAAGTATCAGAGGGTCACTGGAAGAGGAGGGCACGCAACGAGCCACATTCTCGGAAGTCTTCTCGAAACGCTATATCAGAAGAAGTCTACTCGGAATATTCCTGATGGGATTTCAAATGCTCTGTGGCGTACGTACTTGTCTGGCCAATTCATTTTATTTTTGTCCTCACCAGTATGTCTTTTGCGTGGCGCAGATCGATGTCGTGCTATATTATGCTCCCATTCTCTTCACCCAAGCCGGCTTCTCGTCGAAACGCGCCTCATTCCTTGCATCTGGAATTTCGGGAATTATAAATCTGGTGTTCACTATCCCGTCTCAGATTTGGGTGGACAAGTGGGGCCGGAGGTTCCCTTTGATAGGAGGTGGAATCGCTATCGCTAGTTGCTTTTTGGCAATCGGCAGCATATATGCAGCTCACGGTGGCAAGGCGAACGGAGAGGTTTACCTTGACGGAAAAGCCTCCCAGTGGGCCGTCATAATCTTAATCTACATGTTTGTCGCCAACTTCGCGTGGTCCTGGGCCATAGTAAGTTTACCAGCATTGTTCCTTGGCAGTGCACGTGACTCGATTTCCCCTTAATCTAGGTCATCAAAATATATGGGTGTGAGATAGTACCTACACGCCTACGAGCGAAGGCATGCGCGTTCCAGCAAGTAGGTTACCATTTCTCTTCACCGACATGAGGTTACTTACGTGCGATATCCGAGCTTGCTAATTGGGTCGTTAACTTCATGATGGCGTTGACCGGTCCTCTCTTCCTCCGCGCGTCCCCAAGCGGCCCATACTTCTTATTCTCTGCATCGACCTATTTCGTCACGGTGGTGTGTTACTTTTTCATGCTTGAAACAAAGGGCAAGAGTCTGGAGGAGATCCAAGTTCTTTTCGAGATGAAGACCAGTGCCGTACAGCAGGTATAGGCTGCGTGATGGATTATTGGGAATTCATATCACTATCTGATATCTCCTTCTATCGACTCGAACATCACATTCCCGTCCGGTGGTAATTTTGGTATGGCATTTCAAGTCCCTAGTAGATAATCCAATAACAAGCATCACAACAAGGTTTTCACCACGGCACCCAAACGGCACCACCGATTATCTGACACGTTCAAAAGGCGACTTTCATTATTAGCTATAGCCTAAGACGTTTTTAGGCTCGTGTTTCGACAAATATGTAATATCATTGCAATACTAGCGCAACGCCCTCCTCTGGCGGGCGGACAACGTGTTCAATCTCATCTGATTGAAGCTCGGCAAAATATATCCAGCAAATGGCAATACAATCGCATACTCCAGGCATTGGCAGGACACAATTCTTCTAGGGTGGAGTCAATTGAATTGAGGTATGTGTCGAACTCCCCCCAAAAAATTGCCTATTCGAGGAATACGGTGATAACTCGACGACTTGCAGGCGGCACGAGAATGCCAGGTATAAAATGTGGACGGCCAACGCCTCTTTCCTGTCAGTCAACCCCCCCTAGACTTGTGTTCAGCGATTGTCTAACCAACACGTCCATCTTCGTTTGCTTGTCACCGACTTGTGTGTATCCTCTAATCTATTCACGACGCGTGTCAGACCTCGCTGATAACAAGCTTGTTCCATTCCAGCTCCATAACCGCTCGAATCTTTCTTTTCCTTCGTCGTGATGTCCCAGCCTATCATCGCATCCACCAGCACCAGCACCAGCACCAGTTGTGCCTCGTCTTCCGACTCTCGGAGGTCAACTGGCAGGACTAGGCAAGTCGGCTTTGAGACCGCCGTCACGGCAGTCATCTTTGCGCAAAAACTCAAGGTCGCCGTCGCGCGATCGCACGCGCGGCAACCGGCGATCGGCTCATCGGTGGGTGGCCCAGCCCTGGGACGCTCGCGTGCCAAATCCGTGTCCGTCAGGGGCGCAACGGGAGACAGTGGTAGCAGCATGTCCGCATCCGCATGTCGTACGGTGGCTACAGAGGGCCGCCTCGGACTTTCTGCCGTGCAATGCTGAGGCGTAGGGAGGCATCGAGCCTAGAAATGTGACGAAGTGAAATGGGCACTGCTGAGCGGGGTCATAATGTATTTCTCGACCGTGTGTGTGATCGTGTATGATTCTGGTTTCGCAAAACACTTCTGTACTTTTACCTGACCTATCGAAGGATGCCATATTTTTGTGATACGTTTGTTAGCAGGCCGGAGTTACTCCCGGAAAGTGAAGCAGGCAGGATGAAGAAGAGCAGGTTAGTACCCTTCCAACTATCAGCGACATCGTGACTTGAACACATCTTATACTTGTTTCCCTACCATCGTCATCACGATAGAGTTCAAAGCCAGGGCTCAGGAGCCGTGAGCAATGAGCAATGAGCATTGAGCATTGCGCGACGAGCACGAACGTGCACGAATCACAAATAACCATCTGATTTAATATATCAGCCGCGATGATCGCACCGCTTAGCGTGGATTCCTTAGGGGCGTCAGCTGGTCAATGGTCCGCTCCGTCTAGTATATGCGACGACTTTCAACGGATGTCAAGGATAATGGATTAACACTCTCCCGCCCCCTTATCGACCTCCCATCGATGCATTCGCGCACGGCCAACCATACACTGCGTTATCACACGTCCGGCAAAAGAGTGATTCATCAATCCTTTTTTCTGAATCAAACAAGGAACAATCTACCGCCAACTTAGTATACAAAAATATTTTATTCCTGTATCCTCCTTCTCGCTTTCCCTGACGTCCGAATGGCTCAGCACGCTTATAAACACAAGTAAGATTACGAGGAGCCGACGGGCATCAATATTCATCGATGCATCGCCGATAATCGATAATCGCGCGTTTGCCATTGGCTGAAAGTCACCTGACTGTGAATACTCCTTAAATTAGAACCAAATAAACGGTTTGCCACATACTTACATCTGAAGGTCATGCATGAGTGTTTGATAAAAATATGGGTCAGTGCACCTGCTAATCTCATTGAACTCACGGCATCTTATACTATTTCCTCATTTTATTCCCGAGTTGGAATGCTCTCTTGTGTCACTTCGCCTTCCACCCTCTCTTTTTCCCCCTAAGCTGTCTACACACGTCGACTGAGTCCGGTCCACTAGTCCGTGCAAAGACCTCCGCTGAACAGGCTCTCGCCCTTACCCTCTTCCGAGTCCCTCGTTCTCTCATGATTTCTTTCAGACTTCATTCCGGGCTGAGTCAGGTGTACTTCATTCTTTTTGCCAGCTTCGCTCTCGCCATCCTGCAAAATGTGACTGTCGACGATGCTGTTTTAACAGGTCCTGTAGTTCCCAATTACTTGCCAAATACTTCGGTTTGGAATATTGGGAATAACTGTACGACCTGTTCCGCTCGCCCAAATCACGTACTGGCTTATAACGGAACTTGGCACGACATTGTCTACTATCCAAGTAACGGTTATGTGCCAGCAATTGAGATCACATTCACAGGTGTGCCCCTAGATATTTCCCACTCTAGTTTCTCTGGTGCTCACTCGGTACGTGGAAATGGGTTGTACATCTTCTTCATCATCGCAAACACTCTCCCAGGTCTCCTCAAGTTGGCGGATGTCTTTTTCGAACTGGACAACGTCAATGTGAGCTCGTACATACACAACCCAGAAAGCAACTCCAACTATTCGTACAATGTACCGGTTTATTCCAATGGCAGTTTAGAACCCGGGCCCCATACTATGATGGTGCAGCCCGTCCTTGCGGGGAACAACGTGGTGATGTTGTTTGATTATTTTATTTATAGGTTTGTCTCTATTGTTGGCTTGATTGAATCAGATTGATGGGTATTTCGTTCAGTACGGATGCCACCACTTCACCCTCCAGCCCCTCTCCATCAGAAGGAGCACCTTCTGGGCCACATATGAGTGCTATTATAGGTGGTACGGTGGGAGGGGGTGTTTTTCTCCTACTGGGTGCAACTGTGTCATGTTATTGGATATACAAGAGACGTCGAGGTGGTCGGCCATCTACGGATGAAGGAATTCCCTTGACTCGGAGGGCGCCTACTAATACAATTGTAAGCAATGTCAACCTACCATTCCGTTAACTTGGTTCGACTGATTCAACGTGATGTATCAGTCCGCATCACCAGCAAATACCTTCGTCGATTCACCTGCTCAGGCTCGTTCCCCTTCCCCTGATTATGCCGATATGATGAAAGGAATCAATGAACGAAGTGAGCAAGTACATCGTTCCCGCAAATCTTGGCAGGGAACGCTCTCTTGAGTGTTCCCCGGATAACAATTAGCATTGTGGAGTCGGGCGGAGGTCCGCGACGAACGCTCCTGCTAGAGGTCTTCACCAATATATGGCCTAGCACGTACTCTCCTTCGTGCATGTGCATATAATCTCTGTCTCGTGTGCCATGTGTTCGCCCTGAGCCGTCGAATCGACATGGGAGAGGTTCTTAGTGCTCGTAATACAGATATCCACCTCCGTCACGGGTATATATGTACAGCCTGAGGTCTGAGGTTCTCGAGTCCCATATGGTGGAGCTCAGGAAAAAGCAATAGAAACAAAACGACACTCAACTTATAAAAGTTGGATGAAGACCTCATTTCTCCGTAACGAGACAACTGAAGGAAAAATAGGTAGCAAGCGTACGTTGTTCGCAACTCACCAATAATACCGGTCTGCGTCAAACACAACTGGCTGCCCGGCAGCCCGGGAACAAGACGACGACGAGTAGCACACAAGGCTGAAATTCAAGGTGCCCGTCTTTTCCCGGCCTTGAAACATTTGGGATGCAGTTGCTGTCCATTCTCTGAAGCATTGTCGGATAATTCATCGAGTACCGACGTGAGCAGCGAAAGGGTATCCAGTTTTTCCTACTGCAGGCGGTGATTTATGAAGATAATTGACTGCCGTATGAAGCAACATATCCGCATCCGCATGCCGTACGGTACTACGGTGGCTACGGAGGGCCGCCTCGGACTTTCTGTCGTGCAATGCTGATGGAGGGAGGCGTCGAGCCTAGAGGTGCAAAGAACGCGTTGGAATAGGTGCTGCCAGAGCTGGGCGGGGTCTGTATTTCTGGACTTTGCGTATCGACGATAGCATGTTCGGCGCCTGCTTTCCGCATTCGGTGATCCATAGTTCTGGTCTCGCAAAACACTTTTGTACCTTGGCCTGATTTATCGAAGGAAACTGGGTTAATTATAAGAGCCTGGAAACGGGCATGACAATATGCGCTCTAGGAGACACCCAACGAGATATACAAGAAAATTTGTCGTAAAGTACTCATGATGTGCGTCAGATTCTTCGCTGCATCTAGGAGAGGTCCGGTAAGATTGGACGAATGGAAGGTTGCTTCTCCAAGTAAGCGGCATTCCGCATCAAGAAAAGATAATCGCTTCCGTCACCCTGTACAAAACGGTCAGAGGAATGAGCGACATGAGATATATGGTCCACTAACAATCATGTTGTTCGGGAAGCCAGAGTCAAACGGCACAGCGCCCTCTACATGTTGAATTTGTTCGGGGGTAAGCACGATCTCGAGCGCCTCAAGGTTGGCTTGCAAGTGTTCCACCTTGCGACCGCCAATGATCGGGAATACGTATGGCGCTTTCTGCATGACATATGCGATTGCCACAGAAGTGAGGTGCTTGGCACCAACTTCTTTCGCGACCTTGTCCAATGCTCTGCTAACCTCCCTCTCCTTCTCGTTTCGCTTCCATTCGGCAGTGAAAAAGGTACGACCCTTCTCGCCCGATTGCTCGCGTTTCTCTTCCTCCTCATCGCTGCGGAGCTTGCCGCTCGCTAGGACACCCCATGGAGCCAAAGCCATTCCTGTACGAGGTCATGAACAGCCTTGCAATACTCTGAGACGCCAAACATACCATGAGCTTTGCACATTGGAATGATATCTCGCTCAAAGGAGCGTTCCATCACATTCCAGTTACCTTGATAAATTACGAATGGCGTCTTGCCATGATCACGTGCATACTGGTTCGCTTGCGACACCACCCACGCAGGGGTATCAGAAATGCCCTGCGACGTTAACCGATGTGAGAACTCAAAGATACAGATCATATTTTGCACGTACCAGATACAGGACTTTTCCTTGTTGGACGAGCGTGTGCAGGCCGTTCATAACCTCCTCGATGGAGGTCTCCCAATCCCACCAATGAAGGTACAGAATGTCGATATAAGTCGTCCTCAATTTCTTCAAACTTGCTTCAACGCTCATGTGCATAGACTTGAAACTGTTGCCCGTGAAGAGGACCTTCTGCTTGACCCCTTCTTCCCCACGCATATAGTTTGTCGTGTACTTTGCGATCGGATGAATACAGCGTGTATCGAAATAATAGGGTCACCGACCTTGGTAGCGAGGACGAGCTGATCTCTGATACCACGCTGTTCTGCCCATTCACCAATGAATTCTTCCGAAGTTTGATCTTGGCTGCAAGGGAACGGTGAGCATGACCTTCTGACGAACCCGATTCCCATGAGTCACTCACTAGTTGTTGGCGGTATCGATGAAGTTTCCGCCTGCTTCGAAGAATGCGTCTAGCAACTTGAACGAAGCCTCCTTATCCATACTCCCCATAACCGACCCCCATTTGTCCCCGATGCTCATGGCACCGAGCTGGAGTGGAGAGACGCGAATGGAGGCGTTAGGAGAGAGTACGCGGTATCGTGCGAGACGGGAAGCGGGCTTGGGGACGGGGGCCAACAACGACATCTTGTAGTTACTTGTCAGATGTGAGGACGGTCGATGATATTATGTGTGTAGAGGATTTGAGTCTTGGACGTTGGACGAAGGTTGAGCGCTGAGCGCTGAGCCTCCACCTCAAGGGTCTTTATACTGCTAGACCGACAGTCTGGGGCCTCGTCAGCCTATCAGTATTGATGTCATACTTTGGAATCTGGAAGATGCGTCAGACGTGCAAGCTTGGCCGACTTGACGCGTGAGATGCCGACTCATTGCCGAGGCATGCCATATAGATTCGTCTGCATGCCAGCACGAGTTACGCGGTGACCCGAGTTATATGATGCCGGGCTTTGTCAAAACGGTCTCGAATGAAACATCCGATCGATAAGGGGAAATGAGTCAGAATGTCGCTCGTCGGAGGACTCGGAGGACTATCGAGAACATGCCGGGGTCTCCCGCCGCCGAACACGTCATCGGATATGCCAGAAGTCCAGTGAGAATCAGCCGCGAACTCACGTAAAAGGTTTCCTTTTGCCAAACTGACTGACTACACATTGACTCGGATCGGATGGGGTTAAATGACCAATTTCTCTCACCAAAGACTGAAAAAGTTGAACATTCGAGCGTCAAGTATATAAATAACTACATATTAGTGTGGACCTGGACTACGTAGCGAGCGATCGTACTACTACATCAGAATTCGGAACATTCCCAATTTCCCACGAACGAGCACGGAATGGGGGTGACGCAAGCAAAGGAACGGCTGGCTCTTCCTGCCTAAGGGTCTGCCGCCTACGGGAGACTAACGCAAGCGTCTGGCCATGGACCATATATATGTATCGACTTTTCCTGCTGCGTAGTGACCGCTCAGATCAAGTACCATCGAAGCACTGGCAGGTGCCGCTAGTAGGGCCAATAGGCCGGCAAAACCAGTTGAGTTGCTCCCTTCAGAGTCTCGGCTCCCTAGCCCAACTTTATACTTATAATCCCTTGTAATCACCAACGCTCATAGGTTTGTGCATCCCGCCCTCCCTATACTGTACCCCAATAAGATGTGCTGATTCGATTCAAACCACCAATTTTCTGAAGAGTGCTTGTTCTGTAGAATTTAGGACTTCACACTTGCAAGCGAGAAGGGTGAAAATGTACTGTCATCCAATGACACAGCGGACCTACTTATTGATCTGCATAAGTATGTAACTTACCAGAGCCGCGCTACTACTAGACGCTCAGGCTGCTCTGGCATTGGCAGGCCCGAATCATCGATCCTTCCACTTTGATTTATCTACTGGCGCTGAACCAAATAAAGCCAATCCAATTGTAGCCAAGCCCCGATGAGAAATGGAGTCCTCGCATGTAAGTGCTTACTTCTTAGACTAACTTGTAAGGGCATAGTCAAAAATTATTTGGTTTGTTCTGCTCCACTTAGACTACTCAGTGTAAATTGAAGACGAAGGATCGAAAATTCAACATATGGTTTCCCTTGCAAGTTAGTTTCCTTTTTCAACACTCAAGATCTGAGAGCTTTGAATCATATGGAGGTCCTAGAGGCCTACAAAGGTGCGTCAAACGGTGACAACGTTATTGCTGATCTGAATAATGTTTTGTCCGCCGCCACTGAGTCATTGAATTCACGGCATCTTACTTACACGCTATCTCCTCGTTTAATTCCTTCAAATTGGAATGCTCTCTTTTGTCCCTTTCATGCTCTCTTTTTTCCCTGAGCTGTCTAGTGTCACACGTCGACCAAGTCTGGTCTACTAATCCAGCTGCAAAGGTTTCTGAGATCTCCCTTAAGCCTCTCGCCCTTACCCTTTTCTCTCATGATCTCCTCCAGACTTCTTTCCGTGTTCAGCCTGAGCCAGCTGTACTTCATTTTTTTTCCCAGCTTCGCTCGCGCCATCCTGCAAAATGTGACTGTCGACGATGCTGTTTTAACTGGCCCTGTAGTGCCCCTTTACCTACCCAATAATTCAGCTTGGGATGTTGTGAATAACTGTTCTATCTGTGTCCCTGATATAGATCCCTCTCTGGCTTATAACGGAACTTGGCACGGCACTACCAACATTCCAAGTGGCGATTATACCCCGCAAATCGAGTTTTCATTCACAAATTGTGCCACCAGGTATTTCCTGCTCTAGTTGATATCGTGCTCATTCGGTACGTCAGGAAATGCACTGTACATATTCTACATCATCGCAAACATCGTTCCCCCTGGGAATACCACCCTTGAGACGAATATATATTTCACACTGGACGGCACCAATTCGACGTAACACCCAGTTCATCCAACATCAACATCAATCAGTACAATGTGTCGGTTTATGCCAATGACACTCTGAATTTCGGGCCTCATACGATGGAAGTTCTGCCTGTCCGGGGGGAGGGCATATTCATTTTGTTTGATTATTTGATTTATAGGTTTGTCTCTATTGTTGGCTTGATCGAGTCCTCTTTATGGATACATATTTTGTCCAGTACGGATGCGTCGATCGCAAACTCAACCTCTACCACGTCACCGTCAACAACCACTGGCACCATCCCTTCTTCATCACGATCTTCACCATCTGGTCTAGGAATATCTTCAGGGCCACATATTGGTGCTATTGTAGGTGGTACGGTGGGAGTGTTCTTCTCCTGCTGGCTGCCTCGCTGTCTTGTTACTACATATACAAAAGATATCATGGTCGTCGACCGTCTATGGAAGAAGGGACAACCATTGGGGTGCCTACTAGTGCAAATGTAAGTAATGCCAACGTGCCAATTCGTTGGCTTGGCTTGACTGACTCGTTTTGTGTATCAGTCCGCATCGCCAGAAGATCCCTCCGTCGATTCACCTGCTCCGGCTCGTTCCTCTTCCCCTGATTTTGCCACTATGATAGATGAACTAAATGAACGAAGTGAGCAAGTAATTCGTTCCCGCAAATCACAGGACTCGGAAGCGCTGTTTGTGCATTCCTCGGGAAAGCCTTAGCAGCGTGAAGTCGGGCGGAGGACCGCGGCGACCGGTTTCGTGTATATTTCGTCGCTGCGCCGTCGTATCGACTTGAGGGAGGTTCTTGGTGCTCGTACGACGACGACTCCGTGTCACTGTGCTGGCTGCGGCACACCACGACCCGCACGACGATACGATGGGAACATGGTGGTCGCCGGTTGGTATGGTAGGGAAGGGGGGGTTGACCCCCTGTTGTATGGTACTGGTAGCCTGATAGTAGGCCCTGGTCAATTTCGAGCAGCCTGAAAGTGCTACTATAATCGGTTCCAAATCAGATCTTTTTGTACTCTTAAACAAGACATAAATCGAACTTGTCGATAGCGGCTGGCGGAAATACAGAGGATCAAGATATGTTTACTTCGAATATCTGATTATAGTCTTAAACGGGTATCTCTTTGGATTAAAAACAGAGCTGCGATGCTTCCTCGCGCGATTCTCGTTTTGATCCAATGTTGGGTACTAATTAGATGACCAGATCCCGCTGGAAAGTTACTTCCCGCAGTGAGTATAAGTAATCGGTAGTCTACAATGTATTTCCCACTTTTCCATCACTTTGAGTGGCAAGGTCATTCAAGTTCCTGACAATAAGCTCGTCTCTATTGTTGGCTTGGGTTGAATTCGATTACAATATGGGTATTTCTTTCAGTACGAATGCCATCGATCGAAACTTACTCGACCTTTAACACGTCAGCGACAACAACTTTCTCGTTCGGATTCTCGTTGGGAGCATCCGACTCAGCAACTTCGACCACCATCACCATCCCCGTTTCGTCAACCTTTACCACGTCATCGTCAGCAAGCTCGACCGCCATCCCCTCTTCATCAACCTTTACCACGTCATCGTCAGCAAGCTCGACCGTCATCCCCTCTTCATCAAACTTTACCCCGTCATCGCCAGCAACCGTGACCGCTATCCCCTCAGGCTCTTCATCGGTATCTTCATCATATTACTCAACCTTTATCTTCATCAACTCAACCTTGACCACGTCGCCGTCAATAACCGCCATCCCTTCTTCATCATCTGGCTTAGTAGGAATATCTTCAGGGTCACATATCGGTGCCATTGTAGGCGGTACGGCGGGAGGGGGTGTTTTTCTCTTGCTGGTTGCCTCTCTGTTACGTTGTTGGTTATACAAGAGACGTCATGGTCGTCGGCCGTCTGCGAAAGAATGGATTACCTCCGCCGTGGTGCCTACTAGCAGAGGTGTAAGCAATGTCAACGTGCCATTCCGTTGACTTGGTTAGACTGATTCAATTCCATGTATCAGTCCGCATTACCAGGAAGTTCCTCCGAAGGTCTATCTCCGTCTCGTCCCCATTCCCCTGAATATGGCCCTATGGTAGAAGAAATCAACAAACGAAGTGAACAAGTAATTCGTTCCCTCAAATCTCAGGAAGTGCATTCCCCGGGAAAGCCTTAGTCTGGCGGAGGACGACCGGTCCTGGCTTTCATCAGTACATGATCTCTAGCATGCTTCTCTCCTTCGTGTATGTGCATATGATCGCGGTTTCGTGTATATTTCATCGCTGCGCCGTCGTATCGACTTGGGGGAGGTTCTTGATAATGCAGATATATACCGCAATTGGGCGTCTTAGCCATTTGCTAGTTCAATTGGTCGCACAACGAAATACCTGGACAAATCACGGCGTAGTTATATGCACGGGTTGTGTGGCAGAGTTCAGGAAAAAGCGAGAAAAATATAAGGACACTCAACTGATAAAAGTTGGAGAGAAGACCTCATTTCTCCGTAACGAGACGACTAAAAGAAAACTAGGTGGCAAGCCGTACTTTGTCACAACTCACCAATGATGGTCTGCGTTGAGCACTGGCTGCTCGGGAACAAGACGACGCTGAGTAGCACACAAGGCTGAAATTCAAGGCGCTCGTCTTCGCCATCTATGTGTACGTCTATAATGCAGGAGTTATGCATGCATTGATCCTGACGGATAATCAAGAACCCCAGACAGCCTCTTCCTCCTCTGGTTTCCTGCGTGCAAACACGTGGATATGCGCCAAACCGGGTATACTCTGTAACCTCTGGATCGCAGGATCAGCACGGGTGGGCGCTCAAGAGACGTCACATATGAAACGCACCGGAGGGTTGACGAACCACGCGGTCTCCCATTGACTTTCTTTCCATCTCCGCTTCACAAATTCGTGCACCTCTTTCCCCGCGTTCCTCACCATCGTCTCTTCTTCCTCAGTTCCACGCGGCGACCGAATGAGCTTGTCCGCAGTGATTCCCCAATCGGCTAGTGCCGGGAGACAAGACTCGAGCGAAGGGAGGTTGTCAACGGTATCCGTCGAGCCCGTGAATCCACAGAGACCATCTTGCTGAATGCGAGCGTCGATGGCTGGAGGAATCAGGGCAGGGTGGAAGACGGGCACGCGGCTCCAGATCAAAGAATGTTCGACTTCAACGGGAACTTGATCGATACACCGTCAGTGACTCGGAATGCAGACATCCGGTGTCTGCCGCACCTGAATATGGCCAGTCGTTCAGTATGATACAGATCAGGTCCGAGTTGAATGGTATGTCGGCCTTGAAATATTCGGGAGGTGGATAGAGTTGCGGCCGTCCATTCTCTGTAGCGCTGATAGATGGATCATCGAGTGTTGATGTGAGCAAAGAAAGGGTGTCGGGTTTGCCCCACTGGAGGCGGTGATTTAGAAGGTAATCAGCTGCCGCACTTCATGCATCAGCTCGCTCGGAGAGTGTATCCCTTGTCGAATTGAGCAGTCCACGATGTACGTACTGGGTGAACCATGCTGCGTCTTGATCCCGACGACCCATTTGTTATATCTGCGCTGCAGCTTCTTATCACGCTTTAGCAGTCCGAGGTCTCTTCAAAAGTCGTCAGGAAAGGTAGCTACGAAGGTTGAGACCACACGTACCCCGAGTTGATGAAGGCCTTCAACTGAGACCATGTAAAGCATGCGGGGTAATGAACCCTGAGCTCATCTATTGTGGGAGGTCCTGAGCGAAGGGCATCTGTTTGGATGCTAGGTTGAATGACATGGGTTTCGATAGTCATTACCAGCGTCTACAGCAAACCGCGGAGCCGAACATTTCCGAACTTCTCACTCCCGCTAGCCGCGGCGAAGTTCGGGTCGGCCCGAGCAGGCGTGGGTCGAATACATCATCGAGGTCAGTGAGCTCGAATGTTGACTAAAAGTACAGGTGCAAATGGGAATACACTAAATGAAGAATATCATATGTAAAGATCAGCACTGCCAGCTAAGCTGACGCCCAGTGGGCCGTGGCACTACTTCTTTGATTTGCTCTTTTTGTTGGTCGACTCTTCGCTCTTGTCTTCTGCTTTCCGCTTTGCCCCACCTTTTGCTCCTTTCTCTTTGGAGTCCTTCCCCTTAGCGTCTTTTCCCTTCCCCTTTGCCCCCTTTCCCTTACTATCTTCTTTTGGCTCTTTTGGCTGAATGGTGAAAAAGCCGTCCAGACGCCCCTGTTGTTTTGCATTGAGAAACTTCTGCAATTTCTCTGCACCTTTTCGCACCCGTTCTTCACTGCAGCAAAAAAAAAGGGTCAGAAGGCAAACGATACCACACGAAGTGGTTACGGACTTGAATCCTTTTTCTTCCACCAAAAATTTGATCAAACCGTCCACATCAGGGTCCTTCCACTCGAGCTGCCAGGTCGCATCATGAGCGTGTGCCACAGAGTACGGAAGGGGGGGAATTCACCTCGACTTCCGAAGCAGGCAATACGTCTGGCTGCTCGAATAATCTCTTGGCTTCTCGCCAAAGCCATTCCTCCGGTACCTGGATGCCCCCTTTCTTTTTCTTAGCACCCTCCTCATCATCACCCGCCTTTTCCTCCTTTTCGGCTTGTCTGTAGGGACGAAAAATGTCAAAACACTGGTAACCCGGACACAGCGACCGACTTGCTTCTCTCGTAGGTGCTCAATCACGCCCTCCAATCCATCAAACTCTCTTATCAATTTTAATGCACTCTTGGGTCCGACTCCCTTGATGGGCTCGAGGTAGTCGCAACCAAGTAGTATACACAGGTCAATAAACTAATCCTGCATGGTCAGCACCACCAGAATACGTCCAAGTACTACTTACGTGTGACATATCCATTTCGAGTCCTTGAAGGGCCTTCTCGAGGTTTATTTCTGATATGGGGGCTTTCTTGGCTTCGGAGAATGTGAGATGGCGGAGCAAGATTGGAGCAGCAAATGTAAGGGTGTCCATATCTTCCGAGCCAGCTGCGTACACCTGCCAAGAACGCCTCAACAATTCGTCATCTGATCACGTATATGTCAATCGCACCTTTCCTCCCCTTGCGAGCTCAGCACACTGGGCTTCTGCTTCCGAGGGGGCCTAGCAGAATGATTCATCCAAGCGTGGAGAGAGAATACAGGAAGGACGAACGACAACGACAGGGATACCCATGAGCCTGAGCAGCTTTTGACATTCTTCGTTGTGCTCTCGGGTGACTCGAACCGTCCGTCTCGCGAATTTGTCCACCTCTTCAGCGGTGCCCGTTTCCTTTGCCTCTTCGCCCTCAGCTTTCGCTTCCTCTCTCCTCTCGAAACGTTTCGCGAGCTACACGTTGTACAGCGTCAACGACAGCCGCTGCTCTTCCCCGTAAGCCTACTCACCACGCCCGACTTCAACTCCGGCGGTCGCCCGTCAAACACGTAGGCTGGTTTAATTCCGTTCTCCACGATGCGGATTGTTCTGTAGAAGAATCCCATGAGATGACTGGTCGTTTCGCCCGCGTCGTTGGTGAGCATCTCGCCGTCTCTTTGCCGCACAGCGATGAGGAACTGGTAGATGGACATGGATGCGTCGATGGCGACCTTGCGACCAAAGAGGGTCTTGATATCATGTTCCACGATAGCTTTTGGTGCATGTTCGGAGAGGAGGGCGGTCAGTCCTTTGATACCCATCGTTGTGAAGTGGTAGCGCGTACGACC
>JBBPNU010000025.1:0-42036 GCA_038091055.1 Leccinum angustisporum
TAGCCTGAGACTGCCTCCTGACGCATGTGCAATGATTTCCTTGACACTCTCCGTCGAACACAGTGCAAAATTCAAAGTACATGTTGAAGCAGGCCATCGGTGCCACTCTAGAAATATGTAGATCCCATAGCGTCCACCACGTTGGGGCAGGTTTGATTCTTCGCCTTTTCAGCGATTGTGACATCCCATGATCAGATATGCGAAAACACGGCGATATTCAGCGTGGCGCGTCTGTGATCTATCTATGTAAGCACGGATGATACGGTCTCAGCCTTACCTGCCAGCGACCACCAGCGATGCAACCACTACCCTCCAGCCTCAGTGACCACAGACTACTTGACCCAGTCGACTGACGACCATCTCTCCAGCGACCGAATCGACAAGTCGGCGGTGCTTCGAATTGGTCAGTCATCAGCTTGGAGAGCGCATGATTGGGACTCACCGTTGTCCTGATAAGATGGACAGGGTCTGTATCATATCAGACTCGCAAGGGCATGATTGTAAACAACTCACGCGTGCACAAGTCCCATCTGCACCCAGGCGAACGCTCAGCTTGAATAGACTGTAATTACTGCGGACTCTCTGACATCTGTCACCGACAGGTTTTGACATAGGTATCGATCTTTTGACCGGCACAGGCACGCAATGCTAGCGGGTTCACTACCCAAAGGTATTACACCATGTTGGCAATCCAGCACGGTCAACAAGGCCCGCAGACATGACGGACTCAGACAAGCTGGTCTCGAAAGAGAAGACGGAGTGGGTGATGGAGAGCCCTGCCAGAAAGCTCCGGGGACGTGGAAAAAGTGGGTAATGAGAGGGTCAAGACCGATCACAAGCGGTCACGCTGGGTGACACAAATCGCGAAACGCGTGGAGCAGAAATCCCAGATGAACCACTAGATGCAAACGCGTACGACGAGACGAGCAATAGGCTACGACGAGACGATACCTATAGAAAATATTCAGTGTACCTACCCCCACGTGCCAAGTTATCCTTGCGACACATCTGAGTCCACCACGCAACGAGCCCGCGTAACGACACAATGGACTCCAGAGCTTTGAGCTCGAGGAGAAGGGGAAGTGGTCAGCCACTGCAAGGCTCAGGGAGCACTCCATGTCCACTAGGATGCTAGTGTCCTATGGAATGACCGTCAAGGAGTCACAGAATGCATTTGAACCTGAGAAGAACTTCAAGAAGGGCGTGAGACAGGCGGTGCCAGCAAGTCACTGCACTGGCTGCATCAGCTGGATCATCCGTCCGACTTGGTTACATACTTCGGCTATGCATGAAGAGAAAAAAGGTCACGAGATGCAACACGATGCGAACAAACAACGTACCTTTACCCGGTCCTCCGCCGTTGTCGCCATAGTCGAGGTCCGCCAATCCTTCGTAGTAGTCGTGACTCATGTTCCAGAACCTGTTCTCCGACCGGACCATGTCGCGCACGGACTCTGTTACGCAGACCGTCAGTGAAGAAACGTGGATGCGTACGACACGAACGAGGGAGGAAAGACGAGTTTCCTTGGATAGCTGTATCAACATGGTGCTCGCAGAGAGAGTCACGCTGGCGCGTGGATCCCTGAGCAAATCCAAGACCCCCTGAACTACTAGTGCGCATAAATTCTCTGTGCGGACGAGACATCAACCTCACGTCATCCCAAAAGAAGAGGGAAGGAAGGGGAAGACCTACCTTGATTCGCAATATCTCCGCTGCAATCCTTTGCACTCTTCGATGAGGAATACACAACGCGTTCACCACGTGAGGAATCACCCCCTTCGCGTCGCGATCTTGAAGCGTGCCTCCGCCCTTTTCTGTAGACCGATCAGTAAGAGAGAAAATCAGGGGAGACGACCACAAGACGACAAGAGGCACTCACCGAACTTAGTAAAGGCTCGCAAACAGTGCAAGCCCGCGTAGACGCTCTCGTATTATTCAGATTTGATCATGTTCTTCAGCTCGCTGACAGCTCCGGCGCTTAAGACGGCGATTCGTAATCGTTCTGGCAAGTCCCCAAAACACAGCTTTGTCAGATGAGTCACACCAAGCCGAGTGAGCGCATGCGAGTGACTGACCACACGAGCAGCCTAGCCTTGTCTTGAAGCCGACACCACGGCTGCGACGTCGTTTGTTAGAGTGAGTCAACAATCCGCGTCGCTGTCCAACCCAAAGGCAAGGTGACGTACTGATCTTGACGAGACGCGCTAGCGCCGAGGCTGCAGAAAGAGCGGTCGACTTGCGGTTCAGCCGCGCGACGAGAACTGGAATCGTCTTTTCCGCATCGATGGCGTCTTTCACGGCCGTCCTTACTGCATATGTATGCCCTTTGAGCACAAGATCTGGAACCACGACGGTGCCAAGACTCACCTTCCGTGTTCCCAAGCGTGACCAAGGCGAGGATAGCACCGTCGCATTTGGTTAGCACTTCCTTCTTTGCTCGCTTGGCAAACTTTCTTGAGCAGTCGTCCGATTTCAGCACCTTCTGGACGTTGTCTGTATCATAGCCAACAGACACAGGTTGGACTGCAAGAACAAGCGAACGTACCATGCTTTACGAATCGGACCAAGGTATTGCACGTTACTCGCTTGGTCTCGTCAGAGCACCGATCGAGCACGTCGAACAAGGTCGAGAGGACTTTGCACTTGAGCATCATTTCGCGGAGTTCATCTACATATGATTCTACGTCAATGGTGTATTCCCGACTTGGCCAACATCGCAGACGAACTGTCTGGCAAAAAACAACAAAGCACGCGAATGGCCGCAGGAGTGACAAAGTCGTCGTACTACTTGACCGGCCTGAGCACCGTGGGAACCGGAGGCCCTGCTTTCATCGTGTTTATTCCAATTTCTGTGGTACGTCAAACTTGAGAAGGGCCAACACGGGTGCAGGAATGCCTTGCTGATCCATCCACGACGCTCAACAAGGAACCCAGAGTGGGTTTGTCTGTAGAGATTCGACGTCAGCTCTGCATGTGCCAAGGTTTCGGAGAGATTCACTTGCAACTGGAACGCAGCGCTTCGGTAATATCGATCACCGCCTCGATATCTATGAGTTTCTGCGCAAGGTCAACATCCACTGGCGTAGACGACATTGCATCACTGTGAGCATGAGACGGTCACAAAGGTCGGATAACGTCGACGCACACTTCATCAACATGGACAAGGCTTGCGCACTGTGGAAAGGGACACTGGTAGTCTCCTCCTCGGATTTGTCGACGCGCGCGTTGTCACAAAATTCAACGAGTTTCTTCAAGTTTTCTTCGTTGATCAATCTCGATCTCAACTCTGCCCGCTTGCAAAGAGAGGGCAAGTATATACAGGCCTGACGACACTCCCTGCTGTTCAAAAGCTCAGCAACACCTTCCGTAATCTGTCGAGGAAGCTCTCTGTGGGCCGGCCATTCCCACTCCAACTCGCAGTACGTGGCCGCAGTGCTGAGTTGTATCACCTTGTCTGTGTTGTTCAGAAACTTCGACAAGATTTTTCCGCGTCCCTGCAGGTATTAATCGTGTGTTTGCATTCGTCTGAGCACACATTAAGTCGTTGTTAGCGCCGATGGAATCATGAGGAATGAACGCACCAAAGCTAGACACGAAGGCCAGACGATCCAGCACCTCCCTGATGGGCTGGCCTGGTTTGAGATGGTCGAGCAGAGCCCGAATGGAACATGCGTCGAAGATGTCCTTTTCCCATAAATTCGTTAGCTCCTGAAGCCGCTGATGACTCACCGCACCGTTCCAGGACATGGGCTCTGGCCACATTTCAGGTATGTCGTAGAAGTGAGCATAGGCTTGTAGTTGTTCTCGAACAGCACGGACACGTGCACCTTTTGTCCTGGCACGATCCTGCGTGGACCCCCAAAGTGAGGCCTGCTGATGGTCAGGATGGTTCTCGAATGCTGTTTCAGGACCCCACTGGCACCTGGAAGTGCGTCTATCCGAGTTGTAGTATAGCAAACGTTTCAAGGAAGATAGTTCCAGCGGCCACCACTGAATAGGTATCGAGTTCGTAACCCTTTTGTTTAGATCGTCGATCATCCACATCACGTCTGCGGGTTCCATTTCCAGCCCGGCAGCGACAGCTTGACTCCGCATCCACAGCAACGGGATGTCCCCGGACTGGAGCTGCTCGTTACGTCTGTTACCGCCGCCACTTTGAGGTATCGCAGTTAGAATTGGGACTTCGATCAGTTGAAGAAGACTTACACGTCTCCGTACGCGGGGTCGAATATGGCATGATTTGGTTTGGAGTGACGTCAGTCGAGCCGAAGATGTGTGTGTTGGGTGGTACCCTGGGGCGTGGTCCCTGTGTATCTGTTGGATGTCCTGCGGGGCGAATGAGCGAGGGCATAGAATGCTGATCTGTGCCAAAGATGCCAAGCGGGGGTGAGCTGGACGGCGACCTCAGATCGGCCGTTGTGTGGCACGTAAGACCCGCCGAGAGTTGTAGTGATGACCTGGTGGCCAAAGCAAACGCCTGCCATATCATGGACACGAGAGTGTATGTATGTGTTGATATGAGTGGGAGCGCCTGGGAACGAGGCAGCGAGTGCGTTCATTTACCAAATGCTTGCATGGATGGTTTGTCTGTGACGATGCGCCGGACGTAGGCGACGAGGTTGCTGACCCACTCGACGTCCTCTTTGGCACTTGAGTCTGCGTCACTGGGGGTGAGATCGGGTCGGAAAAAGGGACGTGTGGACGTACGAGCTTCGGTGATGAAGAGGCCGTCGTAGTAAACGCTATCTGGTGGGTAATTCCCGCCCTTGAAGACGTCCAACGCATCGAACGTGAACGTGCGACGGGCATCCGAGTTAGTCCGTGCGAGTGATGAGGACAAGAGGCGCGTGAAGATAACATGGGACAAACTGAAGTGAACTTGGTAAAGAAGGTGATACTATGTACGTTCTAAGTTTCAGCTAGTACAAATGAAGGTCAACAGGTAAAGATAGTAACTCCGCCAACCCCTCCTGCATTTCTGCTATATCGTAGATAGTTTCAATCGATCCGTCTTGTATACTGCTCAGGAAGCTGTAGATTTGGCGCATGCAGTTTCCAAAGCTGTTGATGTAGGCGGTGTGAACGTAGGGGAAATTGCCAGCGAACGACAAATGTGCGTAATGCTCTATTTCCAGAGCAAGCTAAGATAGTAAATCGGTATTACTACTCAAAGCAGAAAAATAAGCTCAGTACTTACGGCAGTGAGTACGAAAGAAACGGTCTCAAGAGTGAGGGGAACATCGGGAGAGAGCTTCAAAGAGGGAACGGCATGCGGGATAAAGACAGAAAACCAGCCAGCAGAATTAGACAGTTTGAGCGCGTGAATTATGATGGCCCTCGTGCCGTGATCGCGAAACCAAAGAATCTTGGTGGAACATTAGAAGTTGTGAAAAAAAGTTCGAGAAAGAAATGTACTTACCTTCAAGTTCTGACTCGAGGAGCCTTGCAAAATCATGTGCCAATGGGAGTATCCGTAACTGTCATCCCACTGGGCTTGGGCGATCAACCACGGTACGTCCAACGTCGACGGTGCTGTGACATCCTCAATGATGCGGCTACGGGGATACCTCCGCGTGGAGTTCGGGCTGGGCGGAGAGAGGAGGCGACGGATGCATGCGCGCACATGCGAGAAAAAGACGGCGGGAACGTCAATGAGTTTTGCCCATAAGAGATTGCAAAACGTAGCGTCCGTTATACTGGTACGAAAGGACGTCATCGAGTCAGATCCTAAACTCGACGAGACTGCCAGAAAACAGTGAATAAAGAGTAATATCAGAAACGAAAAGAAATAAAAATAAGTAGGAAGAGCTCACCTTCCACTGGGGACCAGCTGAGGTCGTCCCTCAACCATTGGTGCCAAAGGAGAGCGTCTTGGACCACGGCAATGGCGTGCTCCCGGGTGAGGGTGAGAGAAATAGGAAGTTTGCCGGATAGAAGGAGATAAGATACACGACAGCGGGCCTCGTAAAAGATGCACCACCAGTCCCCCGGTTCCTGCGCCAGAAGGAGGAGGAATTGATCTAGTAGAACGTGAGTACTTGAAACGTGATGTCGGACCAGAGTCCTACCTTCAAGTGAGAATACCGAGGACAGGAGGAAACCCGAACCCGGTGGATGCGGTGGGTGTCGGATGGCAAGTTCGTAAATAGGCGGAGGGCTATTGTTGGGCCCCGGGGGATCCGTTCCGGAGTCGCGTCGTTGGTTGTTGGACGGGCTGAGACTCATCGAAGTACTAGGGACGGGCCCGGGAGGCACACGGGTGAGGGTGAGGACGGAAAAAATCTGTATTTATGTTAGAGCTCAAGGCCTCATGACCTGTGCATGTCACGGTATACTAGCCGCTACTGGCCGACCGTATCGTTGGCGCTGACTCGGAATTCATTTCGTCAAGGGTTGTCCAATCATAATGAATGGTCAGCCTGAGGGCACGAAACGTAAGTGGCCTTGAGCTTTTTTATCGATTACAATCTGACTGAGATCTGAGATTCTGGCCCATCGGGACGGCGATCTCAGAATGCAGTTTTTGAATGAAAATATACATAGCATATATCTACCTGTGATGACGTTCGACACGCCATTACACGGTAACACAATGATCATCGTGTCATGGCGTGTCGGCGTCATCGTCATCGTTGTCCCCGTCACTGTGACGCATCGGACGCATCGTCGTTGTGCCGTGGTGCCACGTCGGGTCGTTCGTCGTTGTCGTACCGTTGTGCCGTCGTCGTTGCATCGTTGTATGGTGCGTTGTCGTTGTCGGTGCCACACCCGCGGATAAATCCATGGGAACGGGAACGGGTGCCAACGTAATGTCGGGGCAAGGTGGCAGGCGGGCGGGGTGTGTGTGGACGAGCAAATGGGCGAGGAGGAAGGCAGGCGATGGTGCCGGTCGGTTCGAACCTGCCAAAAGTTAGTCTAGTGCTCGCCATACAAACCCACAATAGTGTGTGAAAGTGTGACATTGTCCATACTAATCAGCAATATACTTTGATTAGCAAGAAACGCGAAACTGGCCCGCACTCTCGCCTCGTCCGAATACCGTCCCACGATAACGCTGCTTACAAGGTCAGTTCAGAGTGAAATCCAACGACATCGACTGTGAGTACTTAGTCGCATCCTAGACTTTAACAACGTCATGCTTGCCTTCTCCTGAGCGACGTCGGCAATGAAGGCGAGGACCGCGTATCCCTGATCGACGAGCAACGTGAGGATGCAAGGGCTATCTCATGGTCATGAATGTTGCAAGTATTTACGGCAAAGACCAACGCACCGAGACCGCGTAGCAAGCAAGACACACCTTTCGTGCCAGTGAATGTTGCGGTGGAACTTGGAAGCGAGGCAGGTTACATAAATATCTTGATCAGGCAATGATCGGGAGCGATAATCTGATCTGATCACCCTGTCAGAGAATTCAGTTGTCTGATCAGTGAGGCTAGAATCTAGATCGCCGAGAGATCTACAGCAATAAATCGTAGCGGCGCTGTCACGCCAAGACCCCGACTCCACTTTGAATGAGAAATATTAAATATGTGACACGCAACTTTTAATGCTGGGGTGGGTGAACGGCTGCGCATCGTACAATTTCCGGGCGCTGACGAAGAGGGCAGGAAACGTCGACAGCACGTGTATCATAACTGCATGGACGAGGAGGCACTAGAAGGATGGGGAAACCGAGAAAATGGCTAGAATAACAAACGTATGTACCTGTTTTGTAATGAAAACCAGATATGGTGTCACAACTTGAAGGAGAAACGAGAATGATTAAAGCTCGACAGTTGAGGTTAAAAAGGGAACGCTCGACAGGAAACCGAAGAAATGAAGAGAAAACGATAAGAAAAAAGAGAGATGGTGTCCATGGCCAGAATTCGATTGCAGGGACATACTTGATGCCGCACGATAGCACCTGGTCGAACTGTCCGTAAAACGAGTGCAAAGGGTACAATCATAACAAACGGCGCATTGTCAGAATGAAAGGTATATGTGGGGATCATTCAAAGTGGAACTCCTGTCTCAAGCCTGAGCCACAAAGGAGCCTGGGAAGTAAATTTAGGAAGAGCGCCGAATGAGGTGAAGCATTGTCAGTACATACCTTGAGTTGAGGAGAGACGAGACGGAGATGCGAAGTATACACTGCTCGTTCCAACAGGTTTAACTCCGTGGTGGTCTTTGAGTTGAAATCGACGAGCGTAATGGTCTCTGCATGATGATGCGATGTGGCGATGAACCTTAGGATCGTTTCTCCAGATTCAGACGGTGTGACCAAATTTCCAAAAGCTCGGATTTGAAGACCAGGACGCCGACGAACACTGCACAAATTAAGCAGAGCGTAAGTTCCATCGTCCGAGGGATGAGTTGTGCACGACCGTGCATGAGACTCGTGTCAAGGTGTGGGATGTTGATATTTATTTTGGGAACGCTTCGTGGCGCTGTTTTCGAACAAGTGGACGTGTGAGTAGTTGCCTTCATCACGAAAGTTTCTCACTTTATCTGTAAGAGGTTCAGTTCGAGGAATGACGAAAAGACG
This sequence comes from Leccinum angustisporum, assembly GCA_038091055.1. Classification (NCBI taxonomy): domain Eukaryota; kingdom Fungi; phylum Basidiomycota; class Agaricomycetes; order Boletales; family Boletaceae; genus Leccinum; species Leccinum angustisporum. The sequence continues at coordinate 8,526 of JBBPNU010000025.1, forward strand.
AGTGCTCACCGACTCGATCCCGCACTCGACTCTCGAGATGTAACTCGAAAGAGAGATGAAAGCGTGAAACGCATAAAGGAAGATACGTGCTACGCGACCGTTGAATTATGGTAGAATGCACAGGTCCGAGTCTCGTGGGTCTGGTTCCACGAGAGGTTCCCCATTGTTGTCGCGACCGTCGTGTTTCCGCACTTTCCTTCGACACCAAAGCGAGCGAAGAACTTGTGCAATCCACCAAGATAAATTACTGATACCAACTTGTACCGCGGGTGATGAATTCGCACGGCATCACGAAACTTTCCTTGAGAGTCTCGAAGTAGAGACCTTGTCAAGTACTAGACATATCATTAGGATTATTGGACAAGGAAGTGGATGCCAACCAATTCAATGGTCTGCACAGAGCCGGGAGAGCGCACGCCGAATAGATAGACGGATGTAATGTGCACGTGGTATTGCAGAGCAAGTGGCGACAAAGATACAAAGATGATTTTCTGGAGGAAGTACTCGTTCAGGAATTGAGGTTCTTGCAGTCCCCACTTGGCCTGCGCGGAGATGCGCCAGGGTCAAGAGCGCTGAGGGGATCTCCGATGGAGCTGGTTGCGATATTTTATCAAATAAATGGTGGTGGAAAAGATTTGCTTACCGTGACATTGCTCCATTTTTCCCAGTCATCGAGTCGGTCGCACGATATTCATAGACTTGTAAACTCATGAAAATGCTGTCCTACTAAGCACATGAGAAGTTATCTGCGGACCAACGACCCTGTACTGACTGGCTCAGCACTGTCATTTAAGTGAAATAGGCAATCGTAATTTTGGCGCAGTTGGTCCAGCCTCGTCAGATATTCTCTTTGGTGTATTTTTATGAGCAATGTCAGACACTATCCTTTTCCTCCTGGTCACGGTCGTTGCGATATCAGGGAATCAGGGATGCGGTTCACAGACTACTTTGATTCTGTCTCGAGCGACGAGCACTAGTAGCTCGTTCCGACGTTACTAATATCGCCCGCTTCCTCATGCTAGTCTATAACATTGTCCTTACAATGGAGAATAGGAATACTCCACTACTGTAATATGAATAAGTATGCATATGGAACGCTAGTTACTAGCTGAGTATGTCAACATATTATTATATTATTATTATTACGTCAACTCATGCTCTGTTGTAAGACCTCGGACTTGACGCAACTTGAAACGTTGGCTTGCTTTCCTCACGAAATGCACGCATCGACTCGGATGGGCCTACTAAATGTTCGTGCGCCGCAGGGTGTTGATTATGCGGGCGAGTCGTAATATCATGTCGATAAGTTAATATTCTCCCTTGCCAACTTGGGCAAATTACTAGAGAAAACATGTTCACCGTGAGATTTCGCGACCTCTTGTCCGGGTTCTGGTTTTACCACCATTGGTACTTGCAAAACTTCTTCGAATCTGGCGAGAGTCAGTCCTGAGTACGGAATGGTGACCCTGACGCAGCACCACGACACTAGGTCGCAATTGATATCTTGGGCTGAAACCAAGGCAAACTTAACTGGCTTCAATGTTTATGCTTTGATTTGAATCAATGGCTTTGGCAGGTGGTGTCAGGCTCGGATGAAGGGAGGCCGCATCTTCCGAATCCGAACAAGTCCCGTGGAGTCCCGGTGTGGAGTCCCGGCGTGTCTTTTTGTCAGCCGATTTGAAGTAAAATCCAGACTTTGTCAAAAACACATTCATAATGGTAATCGAGATAGCTAGTCGGAACTCAGATCTATTATATAATGATGCGAAGTTTCTGCCGGCAATCATGGAATATTGGGTCTCCGCAGAATACTCCAAGCGCCACAATATTGAAGGATGGCCCGTACTAGTCTCGTTCCCATACGTTCGGAGCGTTGCGGACGGAGTTTGAACGAGCTGAACGAAAAACGCTCGAGAACGAGGTTTCTGCAGCGCAATTTGAAACCCAGCTGTCACTAGATGGCCCGGGGATTTGAACGTTGAACAGCCGAGTCTCTACTACTGGTTTGACGATTTGAAGATATGTACATATGAAAGGCGGGTGCGGTCCAAGTCGTTGTCATACTAACAGGATCCGGGCACGGAACATGTGCACGGGAATTATCCATACTATATACTACTATGGCGTGGTTCAGAGCAGGCTCGATTGATTGCAGAATCGTCGTGGAGCATTCACATTTAATAAGTACTAGGTTCGAAGCCCGAAGCCCGCCGCAAACGCGCAACTGACAAGCGAGCCATTTACGTCATGGTAATTTAGCGGCTAACTAGATTGAATGAATGGTAAAGCATAGAATCACACAGTTCCTATGGCTGGAAACATGGAAAATTCTGTAGCTAGGGATATGTAAGTGACAGCATGTGCAAGACCAAGTATCCGAAGTGCGGCAGAGATCAGCCGATGATCGATGATCAATGAGTGTTAGATTGCAACCCGTGACGATCCGAGAAATCCGCCAAGTGTTCAAACGTTTGCGAAAGAACCATGCTATGCCGCATCTACCTCAAGTTTCCACAACAAAACAGAAAACACTGATTCGGATTGTCGCTCGCTCGGATACGACTCCTGAGAAACAGTTCTGCGTGCCACATCCTATGGCTGGCTGCCACAGCTTCTCATACGCCAGACCTGACAATTATGCCGTCACACTGGCACTATTAATATAAAAAGCATGGGTGATTCGGATCTGACTCGGAGGCTTAGCAGAGCTGAATGTAGTAGGATGCCTCGTTTCCCGCTGACTGCGGCCTTCGAAGATTCTGTTGTGTTTCTAGTTTCACTTCGCGTGCTGCTTTGCGAATCATATGATCTCGAAAACGCTGAAGAAAGTAGCAACAGCAACAGCAACTTGAAAGCCTGAAAACAAATTGATAAAATATATCTTGACGAGTGATCAAATTTGCTGTAAATACACCATGCCCCGTGGGCCACGGCATCACTTAGCGAATACAGAGGTTTGTTTACTTCACATAGTACTCGATGGAAACGTTTCTGATCGACGATCAAGTTCACTGACACCCCCTGAGTCTCTATGCAATCTCGAATGCGAGGACACCTCCTTTCCTTTCCCCTGTTACACGTCCACGACTTGAACACGCTTGCGCATGCAATGCAGTAGCCTGTCCCTCGCTGCGGTTCTTTTGACTCATCGGGTATCAACTTATTTTCGCCCCAGGGACCCTGGCGCGTTTGCATGGGTCCAGGGCCTCGCTACTAGATAAGATAGATATCAGAATGTTCGATTCGATCACATAGCATGAGATGAGATCTGGCCTAAAATTGGCCATCGAGTCGAAACGGCGACCTGCCCCGTGTGCGAACACTACTAATCAGTGAAACTGCGGTACATACCAGGTTAGCGTGCTCCGACTCATCAGCAGAGTTCCACCAGCAACTCTTTGGCGAGATCACGACCGCCCCTTACAGCTACCTGACTGTCAGATTTCCAGTCTGGAAGGTTGAGTAACTGTTCATCATAGATCACCTTGTACTTCCTGCTTGCGAACTCGACATTTTTGAACTCGCCAGAGCTCCACTCCTCAATTGCGCAATGGATCCGTCATGAGGGATGCCTTAGTTGATCACTTACTGTGGTCACCACGAAAGTGATCCTGATCAGAATGGGAGAGCAACACTGAGGAAGACAAATACCTTCCGCCGATCTCTATAGGCGAACCAGACCGTATTCAAGTTGATGATTTTGAGAATCAGCCTATTCTTGTTATGATTGTCCTATCCATCGGGTCCAACGGACTGTCAGATGCACTCAGTCGCCGAAACAATCACAAACTCTATCGAAGAAGTTGACATAAATGCATTGGCTAGTAGGTTCTCCACCACGATGGTTACACGGCGTATGACTCAGATCTGCGACGGGTGCGATGTCTTTGTACGACATGGCGTGGGAGACACCCCGTCAGGGTAGAATTCTAGACCCTCCATTTGACTGCAGGAATCAAGCACGATAAGCTGGACAAGTACCGCACGGCGAGTCGAGAGTGGATGGTGAAGTAAATGAGCGTGATCAGAATGTGGCTACATGGGTTGGTAACCTAGGAGGGAAATGGGTTCTTTGACTCGGGTCAAGCCTGAGAGGATGCTTACGTTGTTCTCAGCGCGAACAATGAGACGAGCACATCATCGGCGGGCTCTTCGTCAAGCGATGGGTCAGTGAACAACTTGGGTATGTGCTGCACCAGCAGGTCGCGGGCATTCTGGACCTGTGAGAGGCAGAAACGTTGAACGACGCGCCCGGTGACGCAACGTGACGACGAGATTGCAAAGGCGGCATTCACCGGGCCCGTCGGTGGTAGGCTAGGAACGGGTTAGCGACTTGGTCTTCTGGGGAAAACACGACTGAATGAAGTGGTCGAGACGATCGTCGGACTCATAAGAACCATAATTGGAGGCATCGTTGAGGATGGACGACGAGTCGAGCGCCAGAGAGTCTGAATCAGCGTCGATGTTAAAAGTCTCCGAGTCTGTGCATTGGAAAGGGTTGGGTGGCAGGGGAAATTTTCTGCTCCGTCGAGACTGAGGGCAGTTGTAGTCTGGAGGGTGGGTGAGGGAAACTTGGAAGTAGTACTTCATCGACTCAAAACGATGCCGAGCACGAGCTTGCTACACGATTATGCGAGTAGTTATTTGATTTGAGCACGCCACGGCTGGGGGATCTGGGTTGCGCGAAGGGTAACCAAGATGGGGCCACTTGGGCTGTCGGGCCTCATTTGCCAGTCGGTCGTCCCTCTCCAAGAATTAGGGCCACATTAGACCCGGTCTCGGGACAGTGCGCGCAGTGACGGGCAAGGGAAATGGGATGGGCGTGCGGTTACGAGTCCACGAAAGCTCTCGTCAAGGGGATACCGCTACCCAGACCCGTCGCTCTTCCAAGGCCGTGTAGGTAATCATCAACTGTAGCATTCGAGGGGAGTGAAACCCTTCCAGCACTGGCAGTTGGTGCCTATGAGATGGGTGAGGGGTGGGTGGGGATTAAAAGGAGGCTGCTTACTATCAGCGAAAGCAGCGATCATCCGAAGACGATCCCACGGGCCAGCCGGGCAGTCGTCGAAGCTCCTTTCGGGTTGCTCGCCTGCGATGCTTCGTTATCATGCTGTACCGCATCCCCTCCATGCACGGTGGCATTGGACGAGAAACTTTGATGGGAAGCTATATATGCCAGTGACACTGACATGTTAGCCTGAGTATGTAGCATGAAATGGGGTCAGGTGCGGACACAGATCTACATATTTCTAGAGTGGCACCGATGGCCTGCTTCAACATGTACTTTGAATTTTGCACTGTGTTCGACGGAGAGTGTCAAGGAAATCATTGCACATGCGTCAGGAGGCAGTCTCAGGCTATGGCACTTGCGGCAAGTCACATAAGTGCGGAGTCTCAATCAGGATGAATCCGAGATGTTGACGCGTAACAACTTCAATTGGGTTACTACCGGCATGGCAGCTTCGAATTCTTAGAGAATGACTTCCAACCTTCCCTTGTGCTTACGTAGGTTGAGGTCTGGACTCGGAGCGTCACTGCAGAGTACAGACTCTTCAAGCTTCAAGTTCCACTGCAGACCTGAGCTACAACAAACACAGAGCGACTCCTCCTCTCCTTCCCACGTGAGTACGTAAGACTACAAATAAACGCTGAAATGGGCCCTCGAGTCAGGCCTCAGGCCTCGACTCTCAGGCTCTTCCCCCGAACTCTGGCTTTGTATCTTTCACTACGCCACCTGCGTCCCAGGGACCCTCGTCCCCAACTCATCCACGATAGCGCCAACATTTTAGGTCGCATTTTTATCGAGAAATTCCACCCTGCCCTCCAGAAGAGTCATCACCGAACGTGCCCTCGTCTGCGTCTGTAGAGAATGGTGGCACCTCACCGTGCCAATCCTCTACCAATATGTTTACGTTGGCAGAGTACGCTGCCTGTATTCACTTTCTAGGATGCTGTGGCATTTCACCATGGGCAAGGGTACAGTCGTGAGCACACGACCCCTCGGTCAATATACGCAATGACCAGATATTGCCTCAACCGACCACGCGGAACTAGATGTCGAGTCTTTTCTCCTGGAAACATTCATCGAATGTATGCCCACCTCGATCGCCGCCACTACCAGCTCTATCGACTGGGATGTGCGGGACAAAATTATGTCCGACTGGTCCACACCTTATCTAAAGCCATCTTCCTTCTCGACCGTGAATCTCCTTGCCAACTGCACCCAGCTCCGTGTTCTAATCTATCCTTGCCTACGTTGTCCCTAAGAGGTTCCACGCGGTGTTATCCTACCTACTGTGACCACACTCTGCTTTCCGAAGTCCGCGTGGCAAGGCGTCAACCAGCGCAGTTTCCACCGCTAAACTCCACCTATTGTAGCTTTTTCTTGACTTCACCGCAGATCTCCATACCTTTGATCCCCTGCTTCGCCAGTATGGTCCCCATCTTTGCAGTCAATTGCTTCCAAGTGCGAACCCACCTCAACATCGCCCTATCTCTAGCCTCGCTCGAGATAGAGACGATGCCATACCCGTCGACTCACCCCGATCCCTCAGTACCATTTTAGACGAGTACTACTCCCTCGCCATGGCCACGGCTGCTCCCGATGACACGTTCACAGTTCACCCCGCTCACCTCCTCCGTGACACTCACCTCCTATGACCTTCACACGACATACCCATCCGCATGACGTCCGCTACCCCACGCGGCGCTGCACGCCATCGCACCGCACCGCCAAAAGGGCCCTACACAAGCACAGGAGCGCATGGATGCCTTCGGGCCTGGCTGTCGCTCGCACCCGACGGGCACGAACCGTGGCTATTGTTCTTCCGACATCCGGCAGAGACTCTTTCGGCCGATGGATCATCTCAACCTCACTCGTGTATCGCTTCAGTCTCGTGCGTGCCTCCAAGGGATATTATTCTGGAGACGCAGCCATGTAGGTCCTCTCGACGCTCGCGCGCTATGCTCGTCCGTCTGTCGTGGAAACGTATTTGCGACAAGTGGAGGACGCATCCCGGGATTACGACTCAAAGAAGGGCGTGGAACTCCCATCGCACTCGCTTGCTGGCGCATACAGCCTTGCCGTCAGAACGCTCGCTCTCGGGGGAAAATAAGAAGTCGCTCTCCCTCTCATCTCGACGGCGCAGTCGCGCGGAATCAGCATACCTGATTTCACACTTGACATGGTCGCTAAACACGCTCTAGATCGACAAATGGCTATGGACTAGATCCGTGGAGTGTATCCTTCCTGGAATGAGCAAGATGCCACCAGTCATCCTATCAGCATCGAACGTGACAGGATCTCCACAGAACAAGCTGACGACATCCGCCTTCGCTCGCTACGCGCCGCCGTCCCCTCACACTCTCCAGAACTTCGTAACCTCATACCAAGCCCTTACAGTTGCCCATGCCCTCCCACTCCTTCGCTCCCTCGGCTACCGCTACTCGCCCAAATCTGCTTACACCTGGGCGTTCACCGATATGCTTCACTACCGTTCGCGCCGGGAATCTGTGCACGTCCTCTTTGCGCACAACACTTTAACCTGGTCGGCATCCTGCGCAAGACGCTGGGTGGAACGTGGGTGTTGGTCCAGAACATTCGGGAGCGGGGGATGCGTGTACGGGTGTAGATTGCCGCAGACGCGTTCGACGCTGTGCATTACTCTCCGCCCGTGTCCTCGTGGTCACGCCTGAGACGTGGACGAGGGTATTGCGGGACATGATGGAGCTCGGGGGCGAGCCTACGCTCGTGCAATGGAGCATGATCGCGCGGGGGTATGCGCAGCACGATGATGCAGAGGTTGCGTTGCGTTGAGGATCTTGGATCGGATAGAGGTGGTGGAGCGTGGTAGCGTGGACGGGGTGGAGATGCGATGAAGTCAGGTCGAGGTCAGGCTTGGGGTTGGGGTCGGAAACAGGCGCAGAGACGGAGCCAGGAACAGCGGCAGCGACGGGGATGGGCAGGGGAAGGGGAAGGGGAAGAGGAGACGGCGATGCAGCAGCAGCAGCGGAACGCGAATTGCGTCTGCACACGAGCGTGCTGCGCGGATTCGTCGTTGCGGGGGACGTGGAGCACGCACGCGAGGTGGAGCGGTTGGGATATCGGGGCGGCGAGAGGGCGGCGACGGATGAGGGCATGGTGATGTTGAGGGAGCTCGAAGTGAGAGTTGGGGCGAGGGCAGCCTGGGCAGGGAGAGGGATCAGTCGATCAGTGACCGTCCGTGCCGGTGTCGGAGTCGGTCTCATTCATCATTATGATAAGTTCGTTTGTGAACACTTATGAATGCTAACTCGTGTCGGCAAAAACCTTGCATGATACATTCTCTTCCTCTGTATACCCATCGTAAATTAGATAGAATTATGATCACAGGATACAAGGTAATTTGCTACGTTTCAGCAACCCTGTCACGATCCCCGACTCCCACGAAGTGTGGAGGAGGGTTTTGTCCTCCTCAAATGGTTCAGGTACCCTGCAAAACGGCTTACAGGCACGGAAATTTCTGACAGGTCACGTGTATGTATTGTTCGTACGTAATTTTTTGGTCGGAAGAGACTGGTGCATCGACCTTGCTTTGTTTGTCTCTACTCTTACTCGACATGCTGGAAACGTGAACGGTGAATTGCACTGTTCAGAGGCTGACTGTAGGTTGACATTCGAGCTGAGCATCCCAGGTTCAGTTGTGCTCTTTAAATACTGAGGTGCGTATCGCCAAGTTGTGTTTATTTCAAGTGGCCTGGACGGTGTTAATGTGTTTCGTAGGTTCCTGGTTGGTTGTGATTCTATTGATTCGAAAATGTTAGTAACATTTTGATCTTGCTTGTGATTCATAATGGCTTATCTATGACAGGTTTCTTTCCAAGTTACCGTGCCGTTGTGCTCGGGTGCTTGATGAAGATGACTGTCCTTCGTCATACATTCCACATGATATCACTGAATACCCTGTTTTCTATGATCCGTTGTATTTCCCTGAGCTATATGGAACACATTTTGAGCATCCTTTGAACTTTTGCTGCTGGTTGAATCATTCTCTATCTCATCATGTGCGCATCTGCATGACGTGTGATTTTGAGTATGATGGTGTCATTTTATATGACGGAACTGCCATCCGTATCTCGCAAAGTGGTGTCGATTTGACTCTATCTCTTCAGTATTTTGAGAGAGCGGTATATAACCATTGTGCTGTCATCAAAAGTTTGTCTCTTCGTCGCTTACAGAATCCTACATTCAATGACATTCTTGCTCAGACATTCAAAGAGCTTCCAAAATGGCTGTTCTACAGTGACGAAGTTCATAGGAAAAGACCTCCATCGGTTTCAAACGAAGTGCTTGTGCGTTCCATTGCAAAAACAGGTGAGCATTGTTCTGCAACACGAAAGAAAACAAACTACATTGATATTCTTATTCAATGATTGTCCAAGTTGCAGACTGATCTGTTCGTTGAAACCTCTGAAGGTAACCGTACAGAAGCATCGTTTCCCAGAGTGCTTGGTAGTACCAGTCGTCTCAGGACGTGTTGAAGATCTGTTTGGTGCAGATTTAGGAGTTGTGTTGAGAGCTGCTGTAATACAATGATGTGTCGTCTGTGGTGCAGCCACATCATTTGCATGTAAGCTTAGCATGGATGGACGTCCCGAAAGTTGATCTTGCTCATCGTCTCAATTTCGTAACATAAATTTGCCACCAGGGAGTCGGGGATTGGCGCCTGGCGCCGCTACGATATTAATCAACATTTACCCCGAGACGTGCAAATCGAATACAGGCCCGGGTGCAAACAAACCTTATCCTTCATCGGCCCACCGAACAACAAACTAAATGGCCGCACAAAATGTTAACAATGCCATTCCCCACCAGAGAGTTTCTTCAAACGACAGCCCGAACCATGTCAACTCTAATGGTAAGTCGAAACCCAAATGCAAGGACGAAGAGAAACATCCATCGACGGATCAACTAGTTCTCGCTCTCGTCTTATTCGCCGTCACCCACTGCCTGTACGCTTTCGCCTTGCCCGTTTGCCATCGCCGTCCCCGGTTGGTACACTTAGGCTGACGCTCAGCCACGCTCATCCAAGATGGTGCTTCCATTGCCGATCTCAACACACTCCTTCTCATCAAAGACACAACTGCTGCCTCTTTGAACTGGGGTACCAAGACTGACCTCGGACCAGAAAATCCTTGTTACGCTCTCTTTGTCGAGGTCAGTCATTCATCCATGTTTATCACCTTCTCAAGTGACAGATATTTCGACGATCGCAATGTAGATTTTGCTCACCTACGACACCGTGACTTTGCCTCCCCCCAAGTCAAGACCAAGTACAAGATTGGCATGTTCTCCAGCCCAAAGACGACCTTCCGTCTCGCTGTCATCCCTTCCGCCAACACAGATGCTCCTCCCAGCGTTGAATCTATCATGGACGATGATGATGCACTACTGCTTCATTCAAGCTCTCCGACGATGCCTACGAAGAACTTATCCTCCCTGTTCTTGATCGCATAGATGTTCCTCTTCAACGAGCCCTCGCCGAATCTGGGCTCACCATCGAGTTCCTCGGTGGATCCACCTGTATCCCTGCAGTCCGTGCTGCTCTTGCTGGCAAACCTCAGCACCACCCTCAACCAGGACGAAGCCGCTGCCCGTGCCGCTGACTTTTTCCGTGCGTACTTCAGCCACACCTTCCTCCCGTGTGCGCGAGTTCCACGTCAAGGACAACACACCGAGGTACGTCGTTTGTATCGCGCATACATGCATCGTGCTCGTACTTCTTTGTGCACGCAGGACCTCAAAAACACCCTTGAAGAATACGTGTACGACACCTGCGGTAAGTTGGAGGACCGCTATGCCCCTACGTCCAAATCATGGAAAAAGCTGAACTGCTCACGTCCTTCAGAGAGCCGAGGGCTAGTTGTACTCTGAGGGCGAGGACGCGACCAAGTCCGCCTACGTTGCTGGACTGGATGCACTTAGATTGATCAGTGACCCGATCGTGGCGAGCGTCCAGGCGGGATCGACGGTCATCGAAAACTGCGCGACGGTGCCAAAGTAGCTGGAAGACCATATCGCGGGGCAGACGGACCGTCCAAAGAACGAGACCCCGGGCCGGTGCTCAAGTTCGCGAACGTAGTCAAGAAGCGGGAGGATCTGATTTACTTTGTAATTTCGATCTTGACAAAGCCACAAACTCAACCAGAAACCGGTCAAGGTGGACACACCCGCTGAACAGGACACAGACACCACAAAACGGGACGCAGACACCGGAACGGGCCCGGGGGCGAGGGTGCAACAACTTGATAGCCCAACAACAGCCGCAGGGTTCTTCGGAAATGGACGTCGACTAGTCAGCAAGAGAAATTTTGTCTCTTTCCATCTCTACATGCTCGACGACAGCCAACAGACATGACAGGTTACCACCAGAGCCTACCTTTCCCCCAACCCTCGCAGATCTCAGCAGGAATGCTTCAGTCATTTCATCGTCATCCGACTCCGAGTGCGAGCCACCATCTCCAAGACTCCGAGACTCCGCCCAATTCGCACGTTTCCGTCTTCACGCTCACGCTCAGCCCCAACTCACCGCCCTCTCACTCCATTCATCCACCGCCTGCGTGTCTGACCAGGGAGTTCGGTGTATCCGAAGAGTCAGAGCATCGGGATCCCGTTCACCAGCCCGTCCTTTTCTGCAGACCAACCCAGGCCCGCTCAAAATCCCGTAAACCCTCGAGATTGCGAAACCCATCTGCCAACACACGTTTGTACGCGCAGGATTTCGTGTTCGGAGAGACCCTCGGCGAGGGATCGTATTCCACCGTGCGTACGAGCGGGCATGTCATGTTGCTGGGTTCGACTACTGACGCGCTCTCCCGGTTATACACGTCAGGCGATGCGCGCGGTACGCTCGCACATGACAAGAGTATGCTATCAAGACCCTTGACAAGAATCACCTGTTTCGCACGGGGAAGATGCTCGTCGCTCTTGAAGAGAAGAACGCTCTCATGAAGCTCAGAGCTGAACATCCAGGGATCATTCGTCTACGCTGGACCTTCCAGGATGAAATGTAAGTTTACTACATCGGTGTCCTACCTAAAAAATTGAATCTAACCAGCCGGTGCAGTTTTCGCGTTGGACATGGCGCCGAACGGGAGATAAAATCGCGGATATCGCATCTAGGGTCGTCATTGATGCGCAAGGTATTATAGGGCGCAGGCTATCGAGTACATGCATGACAGGTATCCATCGGTACGTTCTTGCCCTGATCTGACCGGCAATTGTATAATCACATCCACTCCGAAACCCCTCCGATCAGTGACCTGAAACTCTTGCTCGATGGCGAGTTCCGGATAAAAAACGGCCGTAAGTCATCCCCTCCGCGCTAGATACCCTGCTTACTCATTCGCATTCCCGCCATGACAGAAGATCGTGCCAACTCGTTTGGTCAATATGTTTCACCAGAGCTTTTGGAACGCAACGAGACATCCAAGAGGTGCACCAGCGCCATGGACCTCACACTTTCATGTACGAGAGTTCTGACCTATGGTCGCTTGGCTGCATCGTCTTCCAGACGATCGTAGGCAGATTCGAGCTCAGGGACGCGGGTGCGTTTAAGCGGGTGTCGCGCATCTTGGAGGAGGTTGGACCTATGGTTGAAGCGCCCAATTATACTCTTGCGGTCGCTATAGCAAGTGATACTTCAGTCGAGTCGAGTGCAGATACGGGTGGTCAAGACAACACAGACGAACTCTCGAACCCGAACCCGAACCCGAGCGCGGCGGTCGACGCTGCCAAAGCAGCCGAGGAGAAACCATCCCTATATACCACCGCAATACGAGATGTCGACGTTGTCCGGAACACCGATTGTGACACCCACTCCTTCGATGATTCTGCAGAACGGTATCGCCGCAGGGGAGGGAGGAGGGTCGGGGACGATTCCCTGGACGGCAGCCTGGTGGACAAATCGGCTATTGTTGCCCGCCATTGCATCTCTCGAGCTCAAAAAGGGGCGCAATCGAGATTTGACGCCTGTGCAGGGCAACGGGCGGTCGTGTTGTAAGATCCAGATTTGTGAGTCCAATCGTCCATTTTTCAGTTGACGCTTATAAAATTTTTGGAAATGTAGTTTGTCATTGCTTCTTCCTGGGGAATCGATCCTGTTCAGCACGCAGGTCCAGGCACGATCTCCGAAACGCCGGGGGCGCAAGCTGAAGCTTCCGATCAGCGTGAGCGTGTCGCCTATCCGGCCCAAGAATCAACGGTTGATGTTGGGTTAAAGTCGGAACAGTGTTTGAGGAAGGGCTCGGCGGGTACGGGCGTGGAGAAGGTCAAGGACAAAGACAAATATTCCAAGTCGGTCGTGGACGAGTGCGGAGAGAAAGAGCGAGCGAGAGTTGTCTTGACGGTGCGTGTTTTCTGGTTGTGTTGGACAAACCGTGTGTTGTTTGCTAACGCGGGCGCAACGCAGTCTACACAAACGCAGACGTATGCTACCAAGTCGAGCGGTGTTGCGTCGCAGTGGTGCAAAAGATCAATGCTGTTTTGGTTACGGTTCAGAAATAATGATGACCCCCCGTCTCTTGATATGGGTAATGGGTAGTTGACGAGCGATTTCGCTGGCGCGCGCGTACGTTAATCTTTTCTACTTTCTTTTTAGTAATCTACTTAGTAGCGCATGACTTGAAATCTAGAACAAAAACAGGGCGGATCATCGAGAACAACATCACCCGATTTTCTAGTACTTGATCATGGCGGTCAGCAGGTTGTCGATACCCACAGATCGAGTCGCGCCATCACCTTCTGCGAGGCTTGTCCCCTTTCTTGCCCTCCCTGCGGAGTCAAACGTGGAGTGTGAGACTCTGCACTCGCCGTGCCGAGTGACACTGGTAACCAGGCGGCTTTTAGAATGGAACCGCACAAGAGAAGGTCCGAATTGCGACAGTCAGTATGTCAAGGTGCGTACAAGCGTCCACGTTGAAACTTTACGCCGCACGATATATGCATACTAAGCCTTTACTAACACCTTTCGGCAGTATCTACCAGTTGTCCTGGTTCGCCGGCCAACTTCACGTACTCATCCTCCCACACGGTGGAGGAAGCTCAAATGATATATCGCGACGTCTTCCCAAGCGCAAACGGCCGAAGGGCGATAAGCCCCGGCCTCGCGATACTATGCACCGACCACTTGTGCATCCGCGGATATATGACCCGATCATGTCGCAGCGGGAGTGCAGGCGTTCGTCGTCTGTCCTAGTCAGGAGTAACATGTGCCAATTGGCGTAGCACCCACGGGGATGCGCCCCCTGGGTGCATCCCGGTGTGAATGTGGTCCTGAAGAAGTAAATCGAGCGGGATCATGGCAAATGAGTGACCACTGGCAGGTGATACAGTATTAGTGAGGCAAAAGTGCAAGGCTCCCCGCCTGACAGGATGACGACTACTACTCATCAATCCCTCGGCGGAAACCGTCCTCTCCTCATCCGCTTGAACGCACTGACTTTGCAGGAGGACGCAAAAGGTACTTCAATTGAATGTGGCCAACTTGAAGCAGGCTCGGGCGTATAGATTATGTAACCACACCCAATACATGTTGAACTTTACCGCCAACTTCCGTCCTGACTTCATGGCATAAATTTACGTTCCAGTGTACCAGCTCCCGCCTATTAGTACACTCCCCTCGCCGCACGTGGCAAGCGTTTCCCCATTCCTGTGTATCCAAAGATCGCTCCACCCTCCACACCGCGTCAGTACCCACCCCCCTCAACGGGCAGCGCTCCTCCTCACCGCACTCTTACAGCATCCCAAGCCGGAGTTTGCACTGTTTTGACTGGCTTCACATTGAGAGCCAGAGCTTGCGCAATATCAATGTCATCGGCAAAGACGATCACGCTCGGAGCGAGCGAAATGGCGCTCTCGTTTGTTGATCACTATGATCGGTATCTGTTACCGCACTCGTGACGGCGTTCACGCGGTCCGTCTTCTCCCTTACACGCCCGTCCCTTGACTTATACATATATACCTGACAGCCTCTCCCACACGCCGACGTCGCCTCCCTCTTTGTCTCTCTCGGCGGCCCAACTCAGCATGCCCGAGCCGCCTCTACAACCATGATCTGCCACGGCGCCACACCGCGCAATCCGAGTCATCCTTTCCCTTCGCTCGCATGGCTCAAACCTGCACACTCATAACGCCCTAGACGCTCTCCATGGCGTCTCTGCTCTTGAAGTGCAAGACCACATCTTCTGGTGTGACTGCCCACATTCCCGCAAAATCACCAAGTGCGTATTGTCAGCGCGGATGCTAGTCCCACAAAAGAACAAGAACAAGGCCAAGGAGATGTACGTCGTCGTCTTTTCGACTCGCGACGTGGACGAGGGACTGTGACACTGCAAATACCGACGTTGATGGACTGAGGAAAGACGGGCACCTGTTAGAGTGGTAGAACACAGAGAGGGACGCGAGGTAATTGTTTGGAGACACGTCAGTTTTTTTTTTTTGCGCTCTCGGATGGTCGGGTCGGATGCTGACGATTGGTAGTTACACGGGCCTCAGGGATATCTGGATGTACTGCCTCAAACGCGTCAAGGAGCTTATTGGGGGATTGGACGCGCTTGGTATCGAGCCATCTTCAGCAGCACGAAAGGAAATATATCCTTGGATCGCATCTGTACCACGGCGGGTGGAGATACGCCGATACTAGCACGTGGCTCGATAATGGCAGCCCTATATCAGAGTGTGCGTGTTCAGTGTAAGCTTCGTTCACCGATTTGAATGTAATGTTCTCATTCAATGTACACTTATTTTATAGCTTCACTGATCCGACATTTGAACACTGTCCCGAGCGCCCCGTCTCTGCCACGCTCAGCATCGCAGGTCGGCTCAACCAGGTAGTCGAAAGCAACGGGCGCGAGCGATTGAAGGGGGTTCTCACTGCAGTCAACGTGAGTAATTCAGTCGTCGTTGTTTTCATCCACCAAAGTGTTGATCTTTCCATTGGCGCTGGCAGTCTCTAGAAGTACGAGAGTCGTTCCTAGTCACTAGTCAATATAAGCATAGGTATCCCGATTACCTTGTCGTCGGTATGTGGGTCTCCTATTTTTTTTTTCTTTCTGAAAGCTCCGATGGCTTGACCCAAAGTTCCAGTTCCTGGTTCTCCGGTATTTGCTCCCATTTACGACCATCGAAACCATCAAGATTCGATGGAACACGGCAGTAGATGAGTACGTGCGGGTGACGGGTGAAGAACGCAACATTGCCTCCTGCCACACTAGGTCAACCTTATCTTAGACCACCGCAACCTTGGTGCATTCTGATGGGATACCCTAGACCTCCAGAGTAGACCTCAGAGCTCTCAAAGTTTGAAGTACGCCGAACATGTCCAGCGAATCATCCCCTTCGGGATATGCCAGGAATCGGATGTCGGAAGTAGATGGGGATCGATCGACATGCTACCTTCAAGTTTGACCTCTTCTCTCGCCAAGTCCTGCATCAACTTTACTTTTCTACAAACGATACGTTTACACGTTCCCGAGATGGCGACACAAAACGCACTCGGCGGTTCGAAAATATCTGGCTGCTTCGGGATCGGGGGGCGAATGCTAGCAAGAGGTCCGTTCTCCGCGCGATCTGTCAATGTAACTCTAGGAAATAGTTTGATGCGTATGGACGAATGAGGTACCAAACCGTGCAAGCAGATCGATCTGATCGAGGTGCGTTTTCACTCTCCGCCTTGTTCCAGCCGCTAGTAAGTACGCGTGCCACACAGATCCAATCTCTGATTTTAGATCTCATTTTTCCAAGCAAACAAACCCAGCTGGAATCCAGATCCGATCTCTGATTTCAGATCTCATTCTTCCGTGATCACCGGCCCTTAAGTTTCATATCGTGACTGTGACTGTCACGGTTTATGGCTATTTAGGTATGTACTCCTTCAGTTTTGTGTGCCCTATCGTCATGAAGTCTTCCCCCCCTTCCCCTTCCCCTTCCACAGCGTTTAAGCTGTCTCCTGAGGTAGCAGTACCTGCCGTCCTTCGTACTTGCCCTCGTACTTTTTATGTGTCGCATGCTAGTCCCCCACCGTCCATATCTATGAACATGGACCTTGCTGGTATGCCGGCAAACTTGGTCACATATCTCGATTCTGTGCACGCAGCTTCAACTTATGCTGTAAGATTTTTTGAACCACTCAGGATATTTACTTGTGCTCACGATGCATTGCCAGACATTACCTCATACCCTACATTTCCCGCCGTTGGAGGACATGTTGGCAAAGTTTACAGCCATATTAGAGGAGAAGTTTCTATTGGCCAGGTTACTCCTCCGTGTCCAACAGACATATGAAGAACATGAACTGCTTCTGCAACGGTATCTGAGCCCCGAGGATATCAAACGGTTTGTGTCCGAACGGGAACCAGTCAAGGATGGTGGGACTGTTGACGCAAAGTATTTCCATGCCATTTGTGATCATAATTTAAGATCATTTTCTGTCAGTCATTGCCGTGTAGGTTGATTCTTAATGGACGACGCTCCCCCACTAATGCCGACTGAAGGCCTGAAGACTCTTATTATTCGATCTTCCTTTCCACTCATTTAGTCTTTGTTGTCTTTGATAGTATGGGGTAGAACAACAGAATTCTTCATTCTTTATGATCTTGTATGGACTAGCTTGTAATGCTCACCGTGTTTCAATTACTTTTCAACTTATTTCGCGCAGCTAGGAGATTATTTTTAGGAGCAGATAGCAGTATTCCATTTTGTATCCCACCATCAATCCCTCATCCTCGTGCCGTCCATACACTGGCAGTTTCACGGATCCTTCTCAATCTTGCACACGAGCGCCATTTCAAACTGAATGAACTCAAGTCGATACTCAAATATAGATACTCAAGTCGACACAGTAATACAACTATTGGTTTCACTAGTAGCTGTCTGAATCGACGCAATCACCATGTCATCGGTAGCGGCGCGAGCGCTAGGCCCCGATTCCTGCGGTTATGCTTGAACTTATCCAAAGTATGCAAAATATTGATTTCAAGTTCAGTACTTTGATTTTTTCGGGGACTAGTATGTATTCAATGCTCAACCATTGCAGGCACAGAGGACATGTTATTCTTGTTAATAAGTGAAGCTACAGTATAACTTAGGGCTATACTATATTGAGTCGCATTTGCACGAATATTGGTCAGACTCATCCGAACAAAGTCGACTTCTACATGATGGTGCACTTCAAGTTGCACTCGTTCGCTCATCGTCTTCTTGGATGGAGATTGTTGGGAAGCAATGCCATTGACCTTTCGTTTCCCGTTTTATTTGGATCCGTAGGGTGTACACATACGATTTCAAGATCATGTCTACTTGGACGAGTTCTCCATCATGAATTTTGGAGTCGTATCCAGCGGGGAAACGCCGAACACACCAAAATTTTGTATGCTGTTTGTATTGAAGATGTCAGGACCTTGGACTATAACTAAGAAGTTGTGTCCGTTCTTCAGACTGGTGGCAAGATTAATACCGGGTCGAGAAAGTCGTCGAACTGCCTGGCAGGTTTTATGAAGTATATCACTAACGACTGTCGAGCACCAAACATGAAAAATTGTGCACATAGACAGAGTTTTAACGAGAACCAAAGTCAGCGCGCGTGGCTACCGCACAGCGTTCTGCAACGTCTGCTCCACGCATTCACTGAATATTGCGAATCTGCAAGAGAGCCAAGTAACAAATCTTTCAAGTGTTTCAATGACGGCTCCGCTCGGTCCGTCGGAGGAGTGTTCACAAAGAGATGGAATTGGTCAGGTGGGAAAGCCACACTGCCAGTGGGCATTCGCGCAAACCGTTGGTAGACCTCACGATTCGCTAGACTACTCCGCAATGGGTTATAACTCATCGATTTGTGTAAAAAAAGGCATTTTGCTAGCGATTCGACGGACCAGGTACCTGGGGTCTCAAGCATGCAACGCGATTACGGGTCGGCATCGATAAGGATCTCGATCTGGCGTTTTGAATCTTCAGATTTCGTCCCTGTCTGTAATTTGGCTCAAATTTAGCTAACCTCAAAAGTAGTCTCAAGACTCAAGAGTCAGCGACTCCGAGTCTATGTTAAACAAGGTGGGTAGGTCATATATGGTTTACATATCATATCAGAGTCTGAAGAACCCATTGATAGGGACGAACCGGTTCCCCCCATTCAGTCAGAACTAAACCCACTCATGTCCGACACGATTCTCACGAATACGTGCGTCTGTGGTCGTACATTCACTGACCTTGGAGGTTTCACCAGGCACGAAAAGAGCTGCCGCAAGGGCAAGAAAAGGCTCTCCAACGTCCTTGTGAAGGCGAAGGAGGTGTACCGGGCCAAAAAAGTTCGACTCTCCCTCTCGAGATGTGCCAGCACCAATGAGGGCTTGGCAATTGCTGGTTGCTCCAGAAACGAGCCTGAGCAAGACTCAAGAAATGATGGCGAAGCTAACGAGCAAAGTGCTCAACAGGCATGGTACCCGCTCTTTTTTTTCGTTATCTAAGACATTATGTAGAACCTGCCCTCTTCGCGTACCCATGAGATATCTCTGGTGAACACGAACGAAGCGCGCAACCCGAACATAATTAATTACCTTGAGGTATGCTTTGGTTGTGAACAAACCTTATCAAAGATGCTGAGCATGTCTAGGATGATCAGCCTCTAGCGCAACGTCGGCCTCGTAGAGCTCGCCGACTACCAGCGCGTTTTCGAGACACATTACCAGAGCCACCTCCACCTCTCCCTCCTTTGGAATTGGTCGTCGATTCCCCACCGACAGAATCAGAAGGTCAACGCCGGTTATCGGACCGCGAACAAGGCCCTTCCTCGACCACAGTATCCAATCCGTCTACTTCATCAACACGCCCGTCCCATCCGTTACTCAGAACTTTCAAAACACTGATGAACAGATTTGGTCTGTTCCGCGCCTATACTGCACCAACTCTTCCTTCACACGATCCGGATGATCCTTATTCCATCAACCACGTACTGCAGCCATCCATCCACAGTACTCAGCATCCGAAGACGAGCAACCTATTCCATCCTTACCCGAACCGGAACGCGATGCACTTGGGCGACTGGTACTGGAATCAGGGAGCACAGAAATCGCGTGAGAACTTCAAGCAGCTTCTCGGTATCATCGGGAACCCCGCATTTGATGCTGCCGACTTGCGCGGAGTTGCATGGGATTCGATCAATAAGAAACTGGGTGATCATGATTCCGATGCGGGCTCTGACGCCCCCGAGTGGTTGAATAGTGACCGCGGGTGGAAATCCTCTCCAATCACTATCTCTGTTCCCTTTCACAGTCACTCAGTTAATCCCGGTCCCAGGTCTTTCACCGTACCGGACTTCCACCATCGATCTCTCATTTCAATCTTGGAAGAAAAAATCACGGATCCCATTCAAGCTGCGTATTTCCACTACGAGCCATATGAATTACTTTGGCATCCGCCTCACAAGAACGGAGATATAAAAGTGCATGGAGAGCTCTTCACCTCCAGCGCATTTCTTGATGCCCACAAGGAATTGCAAGAATCGCCTCCGGAACCCGGTTGTAACTTGCCTCGAGTTATCGCCGCATTCATGTTCTGGTCAGACGCAACCCAACTGTCCACGTTTGGCAGCGCAAAGCTCTGGCCGCTTTACGTGCAATTTGGCAACGAATCCAAGTATCGCCGCTGCGAACCATCAAAGAACACCTGCTCTCACGCCGCTTATTTTCAGACGGTGAGTGATCGTTGTTGACACGAGTCCGTTTATGTATCTCACTGATCTGTCATTGCAGCTCCCTGACGCTTTCAAAGATTTCGTGATGAGTCACTCGGGAGGTAAAACCTTGAGTGATCCTTTGATGACTCATTGTCATCGAGAATTTTTCCACGAACAGTGGAAAATTCTTCTGGATGAAGAGTTTGTCAGCGCTTACAAACATGGTGTTGTGATCACCTGTTGTGATGGTTTGATGCGCCGTTTCTACCCTCGAATTTTCACCTACTCGGCAGACTACCCGGAAAAGTTAGCCTCTTCTACCCTTTAAAGGTCTTTGTTGATTTTTCTTTCTTTACAGAACACTCATAGCGTCTATACGAAACCTGGGCACCTGCCCTTGTCCTCGCTGCACGATAACTTTGGATGAGGTTAGGAATGTTGCAACCGAGAAAGATATGCAGGATCGGCAGTTACTTGCCCGTCATGATAATCTCGACCGTATCCAGACGGTTCATGCTGCGCGGGATCTGGTTTATGGAAGTAACTATGCTGTTACAACGCGTCAAGTCGAAGCCCTGCTCAAACCGGAATCACTGGTCTTGACATCGGTAGGTGTCTTTCTAATATCAAACTTTACTGGTATTTTATTGTTAATGTTACCCATGATGCAGAACGCATTTTCGGAAAGGTTATATCCTCTTGGGTTTGATCTTTTCCTGATGCTAGTAGTGGACCTCCTCCACGAATTTGAATTGGGGGTTTGGAAAGCAATTTTCATGCATCTTCTTCGCATGTTGGAATGCCTGGAGGAGAAAAAGGTACACGAGCTTGATTGCAGGTATATGTTCCGTTCTAATACATTTAATTCTATTTATTCATGTTGGCATTTAGATACCGCCAAATCCCTACATTTGGGCGTGATACGATTCGCCGTTTCTCTCGAAATGTCTCAGATATGAAGAGAACTGCAGCTTATGACTTTGAAGATCTCTTACAAGTCAGTACTTGGAATACCGTGTTTGGTTTATTTTGATAACTGCTCCAGTGTGCCATACCTGCCTTTGATGGGCTACTTCCAGAACCCCACAATACATCGGTCCTGAAGCTTCTTTCCGTTCTTTGTCATTGGCATGGGCTCGCAAAACTGCGCATGCACACTGACGAGACCCTGCAAATAATGGACGACGTCACGATATCACTTGGAAATGAGCTTCGTACATTCAGCACTCAAACATGTCCCGCTTTCCAGACCCGAGAACTGAAGCGTGAAGCTGGTTCTCGGCAGCGCCGCCAGCAACAGTCCCAATGCCAGCGCCAGTCTCAAAGCGGTAAATCAACTCAAGCAGTGTCACGTCGACCCAAGACCCTCAATTTGAAAACATACAAGATGCACGCTCTCGGTGACTATGTGGCTTCAATCAGGAGGTATGGTACTACTGATTCCTATTCAACGCAGCTGGTGCGAAATTTACACCAAATTTAATGTTGTTCT
The DNA here is from genome assembly GCA_038091055.1 of Leccinum angustisporum. Lineage (NCBI taxonomy): Eukaryota > Fungi > Basidiomycota > Agaricomycetes > Boletales > Boletaceae > Leccinum > Leccinum angustisporum. The sequence continues at coordinate 30,723 of JBBPNU010000025.1, forward strand.
TCATTCTAATTGTTCTCCATTCATAGGGAGAACGCGAGCACCGTGTCGGAAAAGGAAGATTTCTTCGGACCAGTCGCAAGGACTTCGTCCGTCAGCTCACTCAAATCGAAAGGCGCCAGTTACGGATACGGCGTATTCGCGAGAGCGTGGATTGCGATGCCACGTTCCAGAAGGTTCTAGAGCCTATTCCTAAAGACCCCAAGCAACACTACCAGGTCGGAAAATCGCAAAACTTCCCTGTGGATCTCTCGACTTTGTGCCAGCAATACTCTAATGACTCGGACCCTGCTCTTAAGGTGACTGACGCCCCCTGTTGTTCAATGTTTTGCTGAATAATATGAATTTAGGACTTTGCGCCCAAACTTAGGCACCATCTACTGCCTCGCATTAGTGCCATTCACGCAGCTGATGGAGAAACTGACGGAAATACCAATCCGGCGCTCCTGGGCGGGCTTGACGATGGTTTTGGTGCGTTGCCTGCCAACCTTGATCACGTCATACTCAAAAACCACCGTATTTATCGACATTATGTCCTTCGGATCAACTACACGACATACGATGTTCGTCGTGCCGAGGACATCTTCAATCCGAATACTGAGCATCGGGACATCATGATGCTTCACCATTCAGAATCCGAAGAGGATCATTCAAATCGGTTTTGCTACGCCAGGATTATCGGTATATATCACGCCAATGTTCAATACATCGGGCCGGGGATGAAAGACTACCTGCCGCGGCGGATGGACTTCCTGCACGTGCGGTGGTTTGAACGGGTCCCACAACAAGACCTACACGGTCTTGATGCGTTGAGGTTCATTGAGACCAGTGATCCTGCAGCTTTTGATTTCGTAGACCCCGCAGATGTACTGAGAGGCTGTCACCTCTTACCCGCATTCAGACACGGAAAGGTGCAACTTGAACGAGATTCGACTTTGATGTCGCCTGCCAGTATTGCGCGAGACTTGGAGAACTGGAATTATTATTATGTTAACCGGTATGGCAGACCTGTTCGTACCGACATTGCTTTTAGCTAATACTAGTGTTGAAGATTCGTCGATCGTGATATGCTCCTCAGACACCATTGGGGTCTTGGTGTTGGGCACACCTATTCTCATCTTCCGAGCCCCGATGACGAAAACCGCTGTCAGATGTCCACTGTGACTGAAGATTGCCCGGCTGTGCAAGCCGTGATGTCCCCTCCAATAGAAGTCTTATCTCAGTCTCGAGATCATGCAGGAAGCAGCACTACAATGTTCGTGGATCATGAAGATCGTGATGACTCCGAGCTTGAACTTCCTCAATGGAACGGTGATTTGTCGGAATCGGAAATGGATTTGGATTTGGACCTCGAGCATGAGTCTACCTCAGAATCTGAGGAAGAGGTTGATGATATTCGAACTATGTACGCAATGTATGACGATGAAGTCGACTCCGACAATTGAAGATTCATACATCATGATTCATGATGTCCATCTCCGAACCAAAGTTTCCCATAAGAGACCAAGTTTTCTAAATATGTCTTGGGTGATACTACTACGCTCACTGGCCCGGGGAGGGTACTGCACACCGGTGCTTACTATAATATGTTAGATGAGTCTTGCGTGATGTCGGTCACTACTAACGTCATCCGAGCATTCCGTTTTGCGCTGCGTCCGAGTCGTCAACTTGAAAGGACTGGTAAGTAATTTGCGGCTGTGCCGTACATAGCTCTCGGAATGACCACCACGCAGGTCCGTCATCGCAGCCAGCATCTGTCCCTGACCTTTTCAATGAATATATCCATGCGCTAGTACACAAAGACCCGATAATAGTGGAACCAACGTGGACCCAGGACGGGCGCGGATTTCAATACACTCCCCAAACCCTGCAAATACGATCCTAGGTTTTCGACTCCATTCTCCATCACAGTCTGGTGTCCCCAGTACGACCATCAATGCTATGCTTGGGGATACGCCAAACAGGGGAATATTCGAGATTTCGACGTGTTCTGGGACTCGGACGGGCGAAGTCCAGGCCTCTTGGGGCTTGACCCAAGCTCATGTCCGAGTCTCTGGTATGTCTATGTCTCCATTTTTTTTCAAGCGACTTTTGCTATTATCGCATTCTCAGCACCACCAACTGAACACCAACGGGACTTACATCTGAGCTCATAGTATTGTCAATGCATCTGTCTCCTAATTCATCCTCATCCTCTCTTCCGACCACGCAGGTCTCCGACGAGTGTCTTGCACCACCATGAAATTAGCGGTCAAATTTTCCCAATCAAATCATGCATCAGAGTTGTATCAGCATGTCCAAACGACCCCTTCCCTCGAGCTAGCACTTGGACGTGTGGCAGCGCAGGCATTAGCCTGGAATATCAATATCTTTGCTCACATGTCATCGTCCATGATATTGTTCCCAATGCCCGCCTCTATGCTCTGATGGTCCGCACCTGTGGGTCGTTTATCCGACTGGAGCCCGAACGCGCCTTGGAACTTTGGGCGGGTATGCAGAAAAACGGGGTCGGTCCAGCGAAGGGCGACCAATTTAAGGTCGAGCTGGGCAATAGTGGATCGGCGAGGGCATGAGGAATACGAGGGAGATGGGAGACCGATATGCGATCACGGGTACGAGCGGGAGAGGCTTGTGGTATGGTCTGCTGGATGGTTGCAAACGAGGCGGGGATCTCAAGAAAGCTAAGTGGATATTTGCTGAAGCTGTGCGAGGCCGCAGCGGCGATGGCACAAGCAACGAAGACTCGATGTTGGACGCGGAGCTGATGATACAGGTCTTTCACACCTATGCCTCATATAACTCGACTCATGGACCGGAGTGCACAGTCAATCTGAAAACCCTCCGCGAACGAAACTCAAGAAACGGACATATCGAGTGATTATGATATATCCTCGAACGCGTCCGCTGAAGACACCGAAGGGGGTGACGCGTTTGCTGATGTACCAACAGAGTTTGTGGAGAACGTGCCTTCATTCTCCCGCCTCCCACCCCAAACTTCATTATCTTAGCGTAAACACGAGCAGTTTCGACAGGATTCTTCAAGATAGATCTCCATCCCTGGAGAACACCAAAAAGGCTTGTTTGAGGGTATGTTTGCGCACGTGGACTCGGAGTTGACCCCCGTGCTCTTAGACGCTTATCTGTCCGTATTCTACATTCACGCCAGCAATCGAGGCCTCGTGAGAAGCTTTCGATTTTGAAAGGGGGTCGTTTGCGCGTTTGATCGAGAAATCATTTCATAGTACCATAAGAAGAGTGCTTATATACTATAGGTCGTATTGCAGACAATCTGTTCCACGACTGGATCGATATGTTGTAGGTCTGGTGACATTGATAGCTTTTTGTTGTTGCTGCGATCATTCGAAGTTACTCACCAACGCAGTTTTTCAATTAAGTAGTAACAAACTCTCGGTTGGCTCTACCTATTAAGTCACCGTGTCCGCTATGGAGTTTCCTGGACCTATCAACTTGCATTCTTCGACATCCACGCCCATTGGACTTTTCGCAAAACCGCCCATCCTTTCTACCCAAACGGCGACTCGGACTGTGTGACCCGGGCCGGTGGTTCGGCTCATTTTGGCTGTTTCGTCCAAGGACGACCGTGTACCTCCCGTTAAATCGTTCAGCGATGTTGATCTGCAAGTTAGGAATGTACACCGTGACAGCACTAAGTAACTTAGTTACTAGACGTCGTGACTCGTCAGTCCTGTGATAATTTTTCGGCTCCCGAGTCCCCAGCCTCGGACTCTTGGTTTACGTGAGGTCAACAACAATTGCCTGTCAAGTTCTTCATTAGTAGTCACTCGCTCTCATCGCCCGGAGACAATCAACTCGTCAAGCGAGCACGTCCAACGAGCACCCCAACCAATCATCATCTCATCTTTCGGCGAGTGACTATCATAAACTTTGGCCTCGTTTAATGCATCGTCAAGCGCACAAGTAATATCGAGGCGCGCATTCGGTGAGGCATCAATGTCTTAACTCTTCTGTGGACTATGTCTTGACGCACGCCAGGCCGAGATATTGAGTACTAGCCGATTCGATCCTACGCGGAAAAAAATCGTACGTATTCGGTGGAAAGAAGTTTCTGTGTACGGGGTGACTGACGTTCTTTTTTGTGTCGAACAGCTCTCTGGCGGATTTATCTACCCCCCTCCCCCTCCTCCCAAGCACCAACCGCGGTCTTCTCTCAAGCATCCTAAAAAACACCATCCTCAACCTCCATCGATCTCTCCACTTGCCAACGCTCTACGTCGTCTCCGCAGCCAAGTCTGACGGGCCTCACCACCGGGCTGCGTATCCAGAAGATCCCTACCCATTATGGGATCATCAACCCCCTCGACCGGGCGAGACAACGGAACGATGAGGGTGTGAGAGGGCGAGGGGAGCACGCAGACCGTTGTGGTTTGGGATCCTGTTACGGGTGTGTATTGGAGGCGGACGGGCAGAATTTGTGCGTAGCCATCCATTCCATCATTTGTAATTTAAATGCTAAACAGGCGTGCCAGAAAATGGTCCTCCTTTATCGCCAAACACTGGACCCGAGTCGTTGCCCGCCCAGTAGCCACGTGCAATGGACGGCGCTGACCTACAAAAATTTGGAGGCGACAGGGGTCGTCGAAGATGTCACTGTCTGTTCCAGAGAGCAGAGCAGAGCCCAGGCGGCACCCGCTTCGTTCAACATTTTTGTACAATGTTGCAATCGATCTCTCCGATCCTTGCGACCGGCTTGGAGAAACGACTGACCTCAATGAGGCCACCATCCTCGGGAGACGAGCCCTCCACATTTGCCCGTCAGGGCACCCCGATTGATCAACACCGTTCGACAATGTCGCAGGCTATCTCTCTGATCGTTACAACCGGCTTGAAGACATGATGAACCTCAAGGAGGCTGTCATCCTCGGAGACAGACCCTCGACCTTTGCCCGTCAGGGCACCGAGAGGAGAGGATTGGTACAGTATGTGCATTTTCCATTACCTTTTGTAAAGTAGTACTATTGATTGCGTGTGTGGACAGGTTACAGGAAGAAGAAGGTTCCTTCTTACGCCTTTTGAGCGTAACATCGAAGCGTGGCTTCAGCTGTGACACGTACTTAATCGTTCTCATCGTGGTACAGATCTTCGACGTCGCACACAACCCTTCAAGGTTCCTATGCGATGATCTCGAGTCTTAAGTGCAAGGCTTAGAGGGAGCAGAAAGCGAGGCCTGGACCGGTAAAGGACTCGGGCAAGTTTGTTGATAAATACAGCTGACTCATTGACCGTCACGGACAGGTAGGTTGCAGCTGACTCTAGATGTCATACATGCTCACGTCGACTGTGGTGTCACAGACGAATATGGGCGGATTACTTTGGCAAACAAGGGATTCAACTTGCATTTTTTTCTACTGTCAATGCTGCTGTTTTATACCAAAAACAGCGTGATTCCCTGGTACGATGCGAAGTAGAATTTGGTGCTTCGCAACAACGGCTCAGATACCGTCGTGATCAACAGGCAGCGGACTCGAACATAGCTAGTAAAGTGTTTTGTTCCTCGGAAGGCTCTCATAGTCCAGACGACCTTATTGAAGAAAACGATGTACCCCCGCAGATTTTGACATCGAGAAAGATTCGATTGTCGAGAAATTCAAGTATGTACCTACGGAAGAGGATACTCCCGAGGCGCGCATCCGAGGACGTTCTCGGCGTACTTGAACTCAAAGTTTTGTTCATGTTTGCTACACCCGATCTTTCGAGTAAGGGCACCATTCTCTTCTGTATTAGACTGCTACTTGATTATCGTTCCAGGCTTTAGAGCCCCTCGGACGAGCCACCGGTAAAACTCGTAGTGGGTCTTGTTGGTCAATCGATCAAATACAATTAATGTTCTATTCGGGAATAAGTGAGTGTCTCCTACATGCCAGGCAAACAAACTTTTTCAAATCATTCACTTTTCTGCGACCATTGTCTTATGCGACTGTCCCATCTTCTAATTTGCAACTACAAAGGTGGCTCTGGTTTGCGATGGTGTGCAAGTTCTTATTGACCAAATGCAAGAACATACGGGGCCCGCCGCGCTTGCCACGAAAAGATAGCCTAAGAGTGTTCAGGAAGCATTGTGTGGATCGCCAGAGTCATTTAACAGACGAACTGATGAAAAGGGGCGCCTGTTACGGGCACAGATACATATATTCCTGCAGTCCCCGTCTCTTCGTCTGCTGTTTTGCCAAGTCACGATTCTATTCCGAAGGGCTAAACGGACGTGCGACTCGGAAAACCCTCGCGCTGGACGATCAGTGTTTTGCACAAAACGGCTCGCTTTCATGGTGCACGTTTGTGCAAGGGCCTGCACTTTCGTTCAATGTCGTTGAATGATGTTGCAACTTATCTGTCTACGGACCTCACAATGAGGCTATCGCTATCACCCTCGGGAGACAAGCTTTCGACCTTCGCACGTCACTGCATCGCCTCGTTCAACGTCATTGAACAATAACGCATTCTATCTCTCCGATCATTACAAGTGGCTTGGGGAAGTAACAGCCTGCCCTGGTCATCATCTTGCAGACAAGCCCTTGATACTTGGTATCAACAAGTTGCAGATCCTCTCTGTGTTGGATTCACCTAGTCGAGAGAGCTGGGGGTGTGCGATCAGATCAAATCTGTTGCAGTTCCTGAGTATCTTGACTCGGACGATGGAGTGGTCGGTCTCGTTCAGCGTGGAAAGTATCCGGGACAAAAAGGTGTGTTGTGGAACGCAACGTCATACTAGTCCCCTGTTCTCATGAAAGCAATAGTAATGGTCAAGGTGCTGCGTGAAATCCTGCCGGTCCAACGCGAGGACACGCTCCTGGGCCAATACGTGGCTGCGAACGGGAAGTCGGGCCACCTGGATGACGACACGGTGCCAAAGGACTCTGTGTATCTGACATTTGCTGCGACTGTGCTCTGGATTAAGAACCCTAGAGGTGGGACGGTGTGTCGTTTCATCCTCAAGGCGGGCAAAGGTGAGTGGATGCGACGAGCAGGGATTTATTTATTGACTGATTGTGAACGCAGCGCTGAATGAGGCCAAGGTGGAGATCCGTGTGCAGCTCAAGGGCGTGACGGAAGGGATCTTTGCCAAGATTTCGCGCAATGAGCTGGTCATGCGGATCCAGCTGTCGGAAGCGGTATATCTGAATCTGAAGCTGAACACGAAGACGCCAGGATACATGTTTTGCGCGATTCCAACGGAGATGTGCTTGACATACACTGGCAAGAGGTGTTTCGCGGACACATTCCGAGGTACTGATTCTGCGAGACGATGTGCTGGATGTGGCATCGAAGGTGGGTGTGATGGGAAGGGATTGCATGGATGACGGCTGACTGGCGGGGATAGATCTTGACACCGATCCTGCATAATCCTCCTCCGAGGCCCATCCCCGCACTGGCACATGTTCCCGTCTCCGCGCGACCTACCTCATCGCACCCACAACTCACCTGCGCACAGCACCTGCGCTCTTACAACTACCCCACCCCAGCCTGTCCCTCTCGGCAATGCTCCTTCACTCTCCCGCCATACCTCCTCCTCTCAGGTCCAATTCTATACCGTATCCTTATCCACCTTCAACCTCACCAACGAGGACTCTCCTCTTTCGCTCGACGTCAGGGTCAACAGCATACTAATCCACCACCTCCGCACCACAAACGCCCCTCACGATCCCCTCAACGCCTCCGCCACTTCTGATGACCACTCCCTTGCGTCCATCACCCCCTCGTGATCACAGCCCGACCCCGAACAGGACCTGTTCAAGAAGGTTCTCTCCGCAGAGCTCACTTGCGAGATCTGTTTCGTGCTCCTCTACCAGCCCGTAACCACTCGTTGCTAACACGTATGTTCCCTCCTCTCTCCTTCATCTCGCTCTCACCTCTCCACAGACGTTTTGTCCAAAATGTCTCGAGCCCGGTTGCCCCTTGATGCCTCTGCACTCGTCTCGAAAAACCCTCCCCTATGTTTGGCGTGCTCCGTCGCGCTGCCCCTCTCTCTGGCCACGGTATGAATGACACCAAGTTCACCATGCTCAAAACCAAGAGCGTTCAGATCCTCTCCCTCCTCCATCTTCCGATTTTGCTCCGAGTCACTCGAATACCACCGAGTTGTGTTTCTCCCCCTTGCTTTCGACAGCTTCTTCTCTCATCAGTTTCTTTCCACCCCGACACTCTTGGCAACGTGTCACACATTTCTGGACCCACTTTGTGCGGCACCAGACCTTGGGTCGTCCAGTGACTAGACTAGGCAAAATATCTTTGATTACTCGTTCAGCATCTCACCACTGGCACTTCGCCATCTCTACCCGAACATCTGCAGATTTTCGGGGACCTCGCTTCATTGCTATCAAATAATGTGTATTCCATTTGTTTCCGCAATCGGCATGCAGCGAAAGTGGTCGAACCGCTGCAGCGAGGTGTGAATTCCGGAACCACACCCCTCGTCTCCGTTCCCCTCTTGAAGCCGTCATTGCATCGGGCCAGGAGGGAGAGGCCCTTGCAGACAAGCCTGAGATTACTCGAGTGTCATCAGAAATACATACTTCTCTCTTCCTTCAAACTCTAGCATGCTGCCAGTGACTGGTCTGGCCAGTAGTATATGTTTGATAAATTTGCCGCATCTTTGACAGAGGCCCCATTGCAAATTATATGACATCAAGACATGACATCGGAGGTCTGAACTCTGACATGTGTCTGCCTTGTGAAGATGAGGAGATGTACCTGTGCTGCAACCGAGTTTGGTGAAGAGTGCTTGCACAGCTGCATTGCTACTAGTAGTACTAGGATGGCTTTGGCTAGATAGAAAGTTAGTGTTTGAAAGAAGCATGAATGAATAATTATACTGAAATATAACACCTTGCAGGCAGAAATCATTGATATTGATATATTTGTCTCACCACTCTGGTGATGCTGACATTACAAGCAATGAAATATTATAGTTGACAATGTATAAAGTAAAATTTGATCTGTATCATTTGATGATATTCCAAGCTCAATAACCATTAGTATGATATTAGATGATAATCATATGATCACTTTGTAATAAATATTTATCACAAAGATAAGCACTTGCCAATATAGCTCACACATTTTCAAAGTGCATATAGCTTCTTATTGCATATATATAATTATCATTTCTATGGCATAATTAGCTGAACTATCTGATAGATCAGATCAAATCAGTAATTCATTATTGATAAGGAAATATTTTGATTGAGAGAGTTGGGATGCTTGTAATAATCTAGCCAGACAGATAACATTTGATCAAACATGGTTATAGATGTCTATATTTTGCATGTAAATAATACATGATCATATGTTGATATTGAATCATCAGGATAGTGTTAGTTGATCATTAAATGACAACTAAATATTATATAATGATCATTTACTAGACATCAGCCATCTTAATTATGAACACACATCAGTATTGCTCATGTGCTTTCAGTACTAAAATCAATTGTCAGCAATTATAAATATTTATTATTTCCATGGCATGATTGTAGGTATTTATCAAAACTATCTGGTTATATCAGCTCTTCACAAATTTTCAAAGTGCAGATAGTATTTCATTGCTTATAACTGATTACCATTTCTATATCATAATTACATGTAATCATCTGAACTATCTGGTTATATCAGTTCTTCACAGTTGATAATGGAATATCTGATTGAGAGAGTTGGTATGCTTGAGAATACTCAAGTCAGACATCTAACATTTGATCAAACTTGGTCATTTATCAACAAATGATCACTCACTGGTCATCAGCTATCATGATGATGATTACACATCAGTATAGATTATATGCCTCCAGTATGAATATGAATTTTCAGTGATTATAAATGCTTATTATTTCCATGGAAAATGATAGGTATTTATCAGAACCATCTGGTATATCCACTCTCCACTATTGATAATGCATTATTTTGATTGAGAGGGTTGGTATGCATGATAATAATCTAGCCAGGCATCTAACATTTAATCAAATTATGTCTGTATTTTACTTGTGGATAATGCATGATCATCATATGATATTGCATGCTCATGAACCATCAGGGTGATGTTAGTTGATCATCATATTATGATTCATTGTCTTTTATCATCTGAATGATATAGAATTGTCGATAAATGATTATTTACTGGTAATCAGACATCTTAATGATGAATATATGTAAGTATAGATAATGTGTTTTCAGTATGGAAATTGATTGTCAATCATTATAAATGCTTATTATTTCTATGGCATGATGATGAGTATTTATCAGAACTATCTGGTTATATCGGCTCTTCACCATTCCCCTGATGCCACTCACCGACTTCCCATTCGACTTGATCATCGGGGACGCTCATCTTCAATAGTTTATCTTTCATCTTGCGGAAACACGCGATCGCTTCTGGAACGCGATCGCTGCCCTCGAGATCATCGCAGCACGCCCGATAGACACGAAGCTTTTGAACCTCGAACTGAATTAGACTCTACCTGACGTGCAAACCAAACCATACATTGTTAGCATTGATCAGCCTTTGTTTTTCCAACAAGCCTGCCTTGCAGCATTGGACAATAATGTCACTGATGTTTGTCGGATCAAGAGATAGGGCGATCGAGTAGCATTTGATGGCTATGTTTCATCCAGGTCCAGAAAAGGTCGAATCGGCGTGAACGGGGGATTCCGCAGGTTCGCGGGTATGTCTTGTACAGCATCCACGAGAGGTCGGCTATTGCTCGACAAGGGTTTCACCTCCTTGGTTGCTTCGAGGACCATCTTGCCAAGCGTCCAACTGATAGCGATCCCTCCAACCGTATCCACAGACTGGAATATAGGTCGCCCGAACCCCTTCTTCTCTGCCTGTTGAACTACCTTGTCGCCCTGAGTAGTTGAATTACCTCCAGGATCGACAATGCGAGGCATCCCAATCTCTTCATGCAGCACGTTCGCGACCCACGCCGCCTTGAAACATTGCATGTGCAGTCGCGAGATCTCCACGTTGTCGCCCCATTTGCCCGTCTCGACGGCCTGTCCGTTCTCCATCACCTTCCCATCCCCACCAAGAAAACCAGCCTGCTTCGACTTGTCATGCTGCTTGACGATCCCGTCCGAGCCCCGCGCGCAGAACTGCGAGGCAGCGCGCTCGGGCATGGAGCGTCCTTGTGCAGAAGCGGAGCCGTCTTTTGCAGACATGGTGTGAACGAGCCCGTGCCAACCAGCGTGCGCAGCGCCGAAGATCCCCAGGCCGAGGGCAACGTCTCCGTGATGGTCAAGCCCCTACGTAAACACGGGCCTTAAATCGTCGCCGCGAGCGCATCCAACC
>JBBPNU010000026.1:0-41879 GCA_038091055.1 Leccinum angustisporum
CATCACCTGAGGCAGAGGAAATGAGGTCCCAGAGGGTGGTGTCCACGACATGGACAAAGAGTGATGGGGGAAGGAGGGTGACATCCTCATTATCAGGGGAGAGGGAGAGTTTGTCCGGTCAGCGAGAAAGGGCATCCGGTCCGGTGAGTGCAGATCTGGGGACATGGGTGGATCGAGGTCTGTGAGGTCAAGAAGCCAGTGAGCTTGACGGCAATTCAGGTGTTGGAGGCTATGGAAGAAGGTGAGGTTCTTGTGATCTGTGAAAACCTGGACTGGGAATGGAGATCCTCGTCGCTCGAAGGTGGAAGATTGGGAGAGGTAGGAGCAAGGGTGTAGTTTTTTGTCATGAGTGGGGTGGATGTTAACATGGCGAGGCGGTTTGGATTTCGAAGAGGTCGTAGGGGATGGTTTGGGAAAATGGGCATTGTGTCGTTCAAGATCTGCGATATGTAGGTGATAGAGGTCTGCCGATTGATCTGCTGATTCTGGGATAGTGAGAGTTTGTTTATCCCAGTCGATGGTTGGATTAGCATTCCGAAGCCAAGGAAGACCTAGAATAACATTCTTGTTTCTACAGTCCATGATGTGGAAGGTGACTTTTTGATTTACTTTTCCAATATCTATGAAGAGGGTGGTGGAAAAGAGAATATCGCCTTTTCAATTGGAGGATTGATCGACATTGCGGACTCTGATGGGTATGGAGAGGCGATCTCGAGGGAGGTTGTTCTTTTGGACAAAGGTCCAGTCAATGCAGGAAATTTCCGCACTGCTGTCTATGAGTGCGGAGGTGTCAACGACCTTAAGAGAGTGCGAGGGAGTTACTAGTGAGATGGGGATTTTCATTGCTTTAGACGAGGAGAATACTAGTACAGGTGCACATGTAGCGATAGGAGATGCTTGTGTTGAATGAGGTCTCCTTTTTAAAAATCCAGAGAGAAGGAAGCTTTTTCTACAACCTTTTCATCATCATCATCATCCTCAATCTCCTCCAGGTTAGGTAGGTCCTCTTCTTCAGCCTTGGCAACTTTCTTGGTTGTCCCTTTGAAAGAGGAAGAGTTGGTCGAGAATGTGGAGCAAGAGGCAGCATTATGTCCCACTTTCCTGCAACGAAGGCAGATTCCTTGTTTGAAACATTGTTCCCTCTCAGAAGGGGTGAGTTTGGGGATACGGACGGCGTCGATGTCCATAGTGTTAGGGTCTCACTCCTTGGTAGAGATGGAGCTAGTGGGAGTGAAGGGATTGACGAAGGATCGTCCTCTGTATTTCTGGGAAGTGAAGAAGGCTCGACGTTGTTGGTCGTCGATCCTTTGGGCATGAGAGTACCATTTAGCGATGGTGGTGGGGACCTCTTCCATGAGGTAGGTCTTTCCAGACAGAGAAGAGGGAATGCCTGAGGAGAAGTAATGGCAGAGGGTAGATTCTTTGGTCACCTTGGAAGTGGCAACATTGCTTTGGACCTGGGAGATGTATTGAGTAAATAGAGTATTTTTCCATGGGATTTCTCGATCATCCTCTGGGTAGTCAACCATGCGAGGGCATTTGCTGCAGAGTTGGAGTGTTCGAAGCTTGCTTTGAACTCCTTATTGAAGTTCACCCAGGTACCTAGACTATCCTTTCCAGCGTTGATATACTTCACAGTAAAGTATCTGCCCAGGTGGCAGCGTTCCTGGTTTTCATAAAGAATAGGGCATAGCAGATCTTCCTGTTATCTGAGTTATAGATATCTTCGTTGATCATCAGATACCTTGCCACCGATCGTAACCAAGGTAAAGGCATTTCGCTGATTACTGTCATAAGTGTCTGGTGGAGAGATACAAAGTTCGATAGGTTTGGACATCATGATAGGGGTTGCTAAGGGTTGCGAGGTAGGTTTTTGGGAGGCGAAGATGTTTCCAGTAGGAGTGTAAGGGGAAGGGGAGGGTGCGGTGCAGGCTCAAGGGAGGACTAAGCTGGAGGAGAGTTGGTGGGCGAGTTCAGTATCAAGGGAAAGAGTTTCCTCTTGTTCTGCGTTGGATAGGAGGGGGAGGTCTAGGTCTGTCTCGTCCTTGTCACTGGATTGCTGTTGAGGAGGGACATCTGGGGAGTCTGAGATGGAGGTATCTCCTCTTCAGGAAGAGGTGGACAATGAGTGCTGGTGGGACGAAGTGGTTAAAGGGTTTCGAGGGGTGGAGGGGATGTTCCTCTCCGGTCTCTGGTAGGGAGTTCGAGACGTGGTGGGAGTGGCGGATCACGATGATGGTGACTGCAAAGAAAGCTAGAGCTTTTGTTACAGCTGGCCCGGATATGGTCAGATGTAGACTTGGAGGTAAGGCGAAGACGAAGGACGAAGGATTAGTCGAGCAAACATAATGTCTGGCGAGACTCGAAGGACGAAGAGACTGAGTTATTCGATGAGGAGGATCTCACGAAGAGACTGAGTTATTCGATGAGGAGGATCTCACGAAGAGTCGCTTCACTCGAAGACTATGGACACACCCGAGTGGGCAGAGGCTCGAAGGGACTGAGGGTGAAGGGACTCGAGGGTTAGGCAAAGAACTTCAGTGGTATTCCAAGTAGCTCTAGCTTAAGATTACAAATGACAAGATGGTCCTTAAGTACTACGAGGATGGAACATGAGAGAATCTTGTCGAAGGGATGCGTCATGATGATAAGTAGATGATGAAGCAATGATATCATCATGAGTCAGAGAACCGATAGGAAGAGGTCAGATCAAAGATAGGAAGAATAAGGAACAGGAATAGGAGAAAGTCGGATCGTTAGTGATGTAGAACAAGATACGAAATCGCCCGAGATCTATGATACAAGGTAAAGACAAGGTAAAGGTGATAAGAAAAGCAAAAAGAAAGAGAGAAAAGACATAGTAAGAGTTCAGGAGACAATTGTAACAGTCCCTCTCCTCCATCCTCATACCACCATGTTCTTTGGAGCTGAACCTACTCTGGGGTATCCGAGTCCTTCTTATCCCATCAGTTCCCCCTGCTTGCCAACCCACCGTTACGAACCCAATGTGTACGTGGCACAGAAAATCCAACGGTTGTCACTTGACAGGAATATGCATGAATTGTCCCTCAAGAAAGCAATACCTAGTCGATCAGATGTCATTGAACCTTCCAAGGGAGCACCAAGCATTCATCAAAAACCTGGATTACAATCTGAAGCAGACCTTCTTATCCGCAAGTTCCCCCTGCTGGCTAAATCTCCCGACCTCCTGAAGTCAGGTAAGTCACGCTCTACAAGTCATAGTTGAAATATTCTGAGAATTTGATACTGTGAATAGTGCAATTTGTGGACGTTGTGCAGCATATCGCTCGAGGAAAGGATTTAAACAATGACACCGACACATTGATCAAGGTCCGCACACTTCACCTCATCTCAGTATTACCAGCCTTGAAGTAATGTTTCGTTTGACAGGTCTTTGAACAGGTTGACCTCATGGAATACCAACTTATCAACCAAATCATAGAGCTGAACACCCTTGAAAAGAAGCCTAGGTATGTTTGATCCATCCGTGCATATAGCCTATTGAATATTCATTGGAGTCATTCTCGGGCAATGAGACAGATTGACCCACTCCGCCTCTCAGAAAATCCTGATTGTTGAGTGGCTGAGGTCAATTCATGAATCACCTCTCACACAAATGAACTGTGTACTGGTTCCCGTCATCAAACTCCTTCCCTACAACAGCCGTCTCATTTGCCCGACAGTGGAAATGAACATGCCACTAAAATCATTGCGTGGGGACTTCGATGCGACACTGCTCATGGCATCCTGAGCAACCAGACATAATATAATATAATTCGTAAGACTTGTGGGCAAGAGTCTATCATGGAATCATTGCCTTGATCTGGATTCCCTGATCTGGATGGGCCCTGAAATGGTGAAGGGGGAAATTGAAATTTGACTGAGAATGGCATGCCAGTGACATTTACAGCATAAAAGAAGGTGACAGACTCGAATCGTCTATATTGATCTTGCACCACAAAGCTTAACTATCCAGAAATAGCCGGAACTTGTGGGTGACATCTCGAAACACTTGTCCTCATCCTCAACTCCTCTCATTGTTGATGTGTACACTGACAAATGCTCCCTCAATCCCAAATCTCCTTCTCGAGCTCATCATCATTAGTGTGTACACTGACAGTCTGTCAATCACAAATCACTAGGCCCAAGAGTTACTATCCATCTGAATTCATGGAGCCAAGATTTGATTTGATTTACATAAGGTTTTAAGGTTATTTCCAAACTGATAAAGTACTTAAGCAACTTCCGTCCAGTTCAAAAACCAATCCAAGAAGTAAATAATATGGGATATTAAACTCCTGCAGGTCCTTGACAGCAAGAGTCTCCAAGTAGGTTTTTGATCTGCAAAAGTAAACTCTAACACACCATCTAACCTGTTGGCATCATTCCTTTTCATAAGAAGTGAGTTTATTTTCATATAAAGACTCAAATGTTTGATGATGCAGCCCTGCATGGTGGCCCCTTGGTCTACACTGAGACATCAAAAATTTCGCAGAATCGCAAAGCTACGTAATGGAGTGATCTGACCAGTGAGGAGCTATTGATAGTTCAGGACGTACAAGATAGGATGCTACATGAAATGGTGATCAATCATGTGGAGTGGCAATCTCCAAATCCTACAAGATCTGATGCATGGTGTGAAGCCCAATTATGAATTTTTATCTCTGAGGTTGGCAAAGATAACAAAGACAGTGGTATGTCCATATTCTCAAACAACCATTCACCAAGTTACTTTATAGTTCCCCAACAGACAATTTTACTTGAAGATCCAGTATACATTTGTTTTCCATCAGTTGATTCTCACTCACCCAGTATTCGGTAGCTACTCAACTCGCTCTCAACCTGTCACGGTGATTCAGCCAACAAGGCATTGCTTTTCATCCTCCCTTCCTTCAGACAAATGACCAAACTGCAACAAACAATTTAGGGCTCCTCAAGTGGAAAACAGATGTATATAACCACATTTCCAATGTGCAGAGTCCCAATTACTTTTCATGGATGAACATGATGTAGAGGTAAGATGATCACTAATTGATCAATACAATTTACCAAACTTATTGATCTTTGCACCACAAAGTTGTTTGATGGTTTGTAAAGACCAATTGGAACATCTCCATATTGATTTCTGGTAAACTAACAATCTCAGGCTGTCAGCCCTATGCTACATTATAGTAATAAGAATATTCAAATGTCCATTGTGCATGTATGCTCTCTTGGCAACAGCAGTGGATCACACTGATTTCTTATTTTTTTTAACATACATTAATATGAAGAATTCTATTTGCTGGTTCCTTTACACATGAAAACACGAATCATCTTGCACAAACAGAGTGGCAAGATGACTGCATTTACTGGGCATGTGTATACACCATGCTATATGTTACAATCTCTAGAGATCCCCTTTTTGTCTTGGTCCTCATTTTTGTTTGTATATTTAGTCATCTACAGCTTCTTTGTTATACTTACTGCAGATTACCTACACATTCCAAACCATTCTTTGAGATTCCATAATATCATATCTTTAACCAATCAATGATTGCTTAATTACTGTTTTTCTCTTTATTTATTTCTCCTTTTCTTAAACTTGACCTCCTCGTGACTTGTTCAGCCTTACTTATCCTGGTATCCTGTGACTAGGGGAAGCTACAGAGGTTCTTTGCATCAGCCTGTGTGAAAGAAGAACTGGAGCCAGTATAACTGTGTCATTCAGAGAGGACTGTGGAGACCCTGTTGAAATGTGTTGAAATGTCTCCATGAATATTCAACACTGGCAGATTTATTTATATTGGTGAGTTCACTCATAGTTGTACATTTCACCACTAAAAAGTTTATTATTTGATTCAAGCTCAAGTGATCCTACCTGGTTCAAGTCCATCTAGGAATCAGACAGCTCATACTCACTGGTATGATTCAGCCTTCAAGGCTCAACTAACAAGGACAGAAAAGGAGAGAGCATATGCCAAAGATGCTGAATGGATGCACAATGTAACTGACCTTTGGTCAAGGGTGGGTTTCTATCATCAACTTCATTCATAGAAACTGATTGCTTTTAGTTTGATGGTTACTACATCAATGGGTTAAAAAGATTCTACATCCTGTTGCAAATGCCTATATTTCTTCCTTCGTATCCCACATTCTGACCTAGTGCCATAATGCGCGATACCTTTACACACTATCAACCCCACATTACGACCCAGTGTCAAAATGCGCGGTTACTATGCCACGTGCTCAGACACGAGGACTACACATGTACTAACTGTATATACTTATATAGTAATTGACCAGCCCTTAAGGCTTGGTCCGTGCACGCTTGTCTGTAGTATATAATGCAATCAAATACGACAGAACAAGCCAGTCTTGTTCTTGTTGGATTCCCTCTGACAACAACCGTCCCTCCTTGTCTTAGCTTTAGTGTTTGGTGTGCCAACGCTGTCCTAGTGTCTAGGTCGCCTTCACATCCTACCTTGTAATTTCCATGGAATTATTCCCTGGGTATGCCTTCATGTCATGTCATTATTGATTTATTTCGTGACTAATGGCAATGTTGTCCTGATTGTTGTTGCAAACAATCTCATTTTCACTCCTGATCTGCGCATTTCAGGTATTTCACACACAGTGCCCAAATGTGCAGATCCCTACTCCATATTACTACTCATACTTACATTGCTCACAGACATGCCCATTCACACATTCTGGCCTTCTGCTGAAATGCACATCTCCAAGCAGTCTTGATCTGCACATTTCGGCATAGTGCTTACATGCACAGCAGTGGAGTAGAAATAGATAATAAATCAAATCTTACTGCATTTTGCATCAAACATCTGATTGCGGAGATTTTACATTTAGCTTTATATAGTATTATTCTGTTTCTTGATTTTGTTCCTAGATCTGACAATAATCTTACTACAAATTTACCACAAATGAACATTGAGTATGAATTTCAGTAAATCATTATTAAACAGTGTGCAATCAATTTTACTGCATATCAGACTCATTGTGCATTTGTGGTAAAATCATTTCATTATACAGTACATAGTATTAGTGTGTTCATTTATGGGAACAATTCACCATGAATGCAATAAACACCTAATTGCAGTGAATTATCATTTATGTATCTACCACATTTGGCACATTTGGCACATACCCTTGATTTATGGTAAATTGTAGTTTGATTTTACTGCATTTTGTACTTATCACTGATTTTGGTAAAGTTACCTCTCTAATAGTAATATTTGATCATGTAGATACATGTAATATTCTATTTTGATATGATTGTTTTACCACATATTTTCTAGTTGTGTTTGCAGTAGTTTTATGTCCCAAAAGGGTACATGAGCCACAGCTTGACCCTAACTAATTTACCAAAAAGACGAAAATGGAGGATTTGTGTGACCTTGGTAATATAGTTGGTTTTAATATTTATTTGGATCACAATATCATCTTTTGAGTGAATATATGACCTCTTTGAAGTATTTGTGGATAGTCCTAGCCTGGACTAACTCTACCTCTATTAGATTAGATACCTTTAAAATGTGTGCACATGCAGAAACAGAAAGGAAAGCAGAACAGCAATAGAAACAGCACAGCTACCGATCTTCTTAGTTGGCCAGTGCCTAATTGGTGACAGAATGCCACTTGATCCTCTCTAAGATGAATTTTACTGCCTGATGGTGGTAATCTCAGCTGTCTTTAAGCCTAGTGTCTGCCCAAGGGGGGCTATTAACCCCTGCATTTTGCCTTTGTAGAAGACTTCAAAGACTGTTAATCACTGATTCTAAAACAAGCAGGGTGCTCTGCTTGTTTGTATCTCCAGCAAACAAGATTCACACAGGCTTGAGTGCCTTCTTGGTGTAGCAGAGATGCACACCTGACAAAAACTGCCAATAAGAAGGGAAATAAAAAAATAACCTTCTGCAAGAGCAACTCTTGATTGGTGACTGTAAGGGAGTATATTTTTCCAAACTCATTTTCTACCTCTTGTAGCCAAATCAAATACATGTAAATGATCTTGAGCAGGTTGCCAACAGGAAAGGGGTATTGCATATTGATCCCCTAAACTGACAACTACCGGACTGTCACAGAACTACCTTAGGGTAGTGTCGTCGGCATTGGCAAAGGCATTGATAATTTGGCACATTTCTTCAACCTGTCTGAAGAAAAAATGATCATTCATATATGTTAAGAGCGATTCAAGAATTTCTCTTACTCATTTCTGAATGATATGCTAGTAAGGGGAGGAGGGCATTGGTCACCACTACAAAATAAATAGCCAGTGCTTAAGAAACAGTTGGAATATGTTTGGTGTATGACTGATTTTTTGACATACTCAGTGGGACTCCAATAACATGGGACTCCCTCAACATCTGACTGGGACTCTCTTTGACCTATATAGAAACTCCATAGCATCCAAAAAGAGCTCTTTTTGACTATGTGGGAGTCCCTTATCAAATCAATGGGACTCCCGCAATCTTGGAAATGGATCTAGAGGAGATAGTAAACTGTTGGACATATTCATATATATACTATTCATCCTACATCATATGTGATCACAAGAACATGTTTCAAAACTTGTCAGACTTGACTACACTTTTCACTACACTTTCTTGGCACACTTTGCTACACTTTCACACTTTTTCCTACACTTTTTTTGGTAGTCTCTAAACTTGTCACTACACTGTTTGTCCACTTTACTACACTTTTACTACACTTTTTACTACACTTTTTTTAATACTTTGTCACACTTTACTCTACTTTTCACTACACTTTTGTGGTACACTTCACTACACTGTTTGCTATACATAAATTATAACAAAAAATGTCAAGGTTAAAATTAGTACAAATTCTAATTCTTTGATAATGAATATTATGTTGTCACAAGTAGTTATACATTGTTTCCAGTATGGTACATCATTGCAGACAGTACAACATTCTTGATGGTTGTTATGTTGTCTATGGCAGTATATTATATAGTCAGGACAGCTAACTACATTGCTCTTTATTGTAGGTAGGGCTGCAATACTACCACTACAGCAATAATATGGCCAACATCATACTATGTTGCATCAGCCAATTTCAGGTGTTGGCGGAATAATGTGCATTGTAGGCACCATCTGTAAATCGCTGCATATCACAAGATCATCTGGCCCAGATGGTACTAGTCACAAGACCACTGAGTGTCAAAATGTCCAAGTCAAAGGAATTTGCAGGGGCAGATTATCTGGTTGTTGGTTGGGGGCTCAAAAATACAGAAGAGCCTGCTGCACAGGATGGCATAGCAAGTGAGCTTGGTGCAGCATTAATATTGTATGACACAGTAGGTTGTAATAAATACCCTCTGGTGACCTCTCCCATAAAAGCAAGCAGAAGTCCTGCTCTCTGCAGGAGGGAATTGTTGCGAGCTCTCTCGCTTGGCTTGATATGAGTTCAAAGTTGAGTGGGGGTTTTCAGGGAGGCGAAGATGGTCAGTGTCCACCGCCAACCTGTTTCACATGGATTATTGTGTGGTCAAAGAACAGAAGATCAATTAGCAGACTGACCAGTACTTATAGAAAGGCTTTGAACTATGCAAATGAAGGCAACTAACCATACATCATGATGAACAAGGATGTTACATCCTGCTCAATGATAGCTTTCCAGGTAGTGGCAGCTATCTACACTAATACTGTGAATAATCCTTACTAACTTTAATATTACTAGCCAAGGGGTTCTGCCAGAACTTTGACATGGTCATACCACCCAGTAGTGAGATCCAAATACTAGATCCTAGTCCTACCAGGTATCAATCAGTCATCCATGCTTTGCTGCAGATCAGTGCAGTACACACTCAGTATTTCAAATTGGCAATGACATTGTTAGCAGGAAGACACCAAGAGATGGACAAGCTACTTAGCATGGCAGAGTTGGCAGAACATGCACATGAGGAAAAGCAGTGATCTGATAATAGTACATTTCAAATTAGGAAAGGAGGGATAGCATTGTAAATTGAATGAGTAGAGTGACCCAGTAGTGCGAGGATCTGATTATGGTATATTTCAGATCTGGAAAGACAGTAGAGTGGGCCCACAAAGCAGAAAAAAGTAGGCCAACTATCCTTTAAATCTCAGATTAGTTAAAACATGTTGAAACATTGAAGTGCTGAATCTGGAATTCATGCAAGGCAGCAGTGAAGAAACATCTTATTGACAGTTATTGTGAAAGAGCCACCAACTCAGAGCCAAATTTGATGCAGCTTACAGCCCATCATATATATTCATGCATTCTCTGAGTCTGACAGTCTGGAATCAAAAATTCCATTTCATTTGATCTGGAAATATTCTCCAAAGTGAGAGCACCATCACTGAAACCAAAGTGGAAGAGGTACTAGGAAAGTACAGCATTTTCTGTGGGCTACATTATGAAACTTAGCAATGGCATGGCACCAATTCTTGATTGCTATGGTGGTATGGTCATTAAATCATTCCCTACTACTAGCATGTCTGCGGCTGCCCCATCATTTTCTCCTGTAAATGTGGCAGAAACTTTTGCCATTCTCAGATTACCACACACCCAAGCACTTGATGACTTGAAACCACCTGTATCCGCCCCTCTCATGAAACATATGCTTGATTGTCACCAAATTCTCCCTAGACCTCAGGGTGGAGAACCTCCCTTCCTAAAGAAACAAAAAGTAGTTAAAATGTCTGTAAATATCTCGAGTCAAATGTCCTCATGCCTCACTGTACTCACTTTTGTCCAAACTTCAACAGCAATGGAGTCTATGGATGCAGTACTAGCAATGAAAGCTAAGTTGAGAACTGAGTTTACAACATGCTGTGGATAAATTTGGATAATTGTAGCCTATTTGTAGGATTACTGGGCTCTGTTACGTAAAGTGTTACTTTGTATTGTCAAGGATCTCACTTAGAGTCACATCGAGATGAGTACAAGGGGAAAGTCTCTTTACCTTAAGTGGTCACACTAAGGGCTTGAGGTTGCTGAGAATACTAATACTGATATTGTGTAGATCTAGCTAAAGAGCAACACCATTGTGCTACTGGGTATTTAAGCAAGGGGTGCAGAGCATGGACCAGGTGGTGTAAGTAGCAGTGAAAGAGAGAGAAACAGATAAGGCAGTCAAGATAAGAGATAGAAAGATAGGGCGAAGGGAGAGATTGATTGATAAGGAGATAAAAAGAAGGATAAGATGATAAGAGATAAGATGATGATGACTGGTCATACATTGAGGCAAGGAGAGGAAAGAAGGATGGAAGAGTCAGAGCATAAGGACACAGAAAAAGGGAAAGGGATGAAGCAAAACAAAGAGTGACAAAGGCGGAATCCAACTGGAATGACTGTAACAGGCTCACATTGGAAAGTTACAGCATGGAAAAAGCCTGTAGAATTCATATTACTTTGCTTGAGGTCCAATGGTAGCACTCATTATAAAGTATGAACTTGGCTAGACAATGAGAAAATGCAGTGCAATGACTTGAATAGCATATTTGTGGGATTATTCAATGTCATTTTCTGAAGTCTTGCTATTGTTTAGTGGATCTTGGACCAATTAGAGGACTGTATTTGCACTGATTCCACCCAAATCCACCACATAAACTGCTTTCATTCATTTTTATGGTCATTCCAATAATGTGGCAAACAGACTGCTGTCTAAGTCATGATATGTCTGGAATAAATTCTGACCACATGTGTACCTTCAGTGCCAGAGAAAATAATGTATTGAAGTCCCCTAGTGAAATAATCCATGATGGATATTCCAATAGTGATGTTGTAAATAGACTGCTGTCATTGCACTGCATTTTCAGCAATGAGAGACAAATAATACCAGAGATAGGAAGTAGAGAAATGTAAATTCCACCCACTGTTCTTCCACCTGGGGTTCCAATTGGAAGCCCAGTGACCCCTCAAATGGGTCACAGACACCATCTACTGTTGCTCCACAATTACTCACAGCAATTCCACCCACCAAGTTATACTTCAAGAAGAGAAATAAATCAATCTCAGTGAATTACACTACTATTCATACCCCTCAGATAAAGATCAATTTCTCCAGCCTCCAATACACTAGCTATAAATAAGCGAGGTATCCTACCCACTATTTTCAAGTCCTCTGAACATGATGGTAACATTGGCTAAGCCCAGGAAAATCAGCTGAGAAAATGACAGCATGTTCTCCCCCTGGTCAAAAATAAAAAATGTACATAGTGGGTACCAGGAGCCACTGGAGATCATGGAAGCATGTTTCCTGGGGGATATAGACCCCTACAAATCCATTGGTAACATTTACAAGCCACTGAAAATCATCTTTATAGACATTCAAGGTTGGCATGCAATACCACTGTGTTGTATTTATATCTCAAGAATGTGACTGCCAATTTCCATGATCAGTAGCTCAAAATAATTGTGGACATTTTATAGTAACATTAATATTCAAATACATGATTTCCAGTTTGACATTTAATTCAAAAATGGCTCTGTAGTTTGTGAGTTTCACATCATAGGATTATTTGAATAGTGGTGACATGTTTCTGTTCAATGGTATAACTACTGTTTTAATGTGTTGCATGCTATTTAGGAGTTATACTCATTGAATTCATTGTGTTATTTATTTTCCTTGAGCTACTCATGCTATCTCTGGCTTAAGGAACATGTATGCCATTATTTCAAATATAACCAAACATCTAAATGATACATTTCAAGTATCTCAGATTTATGCATCTCAAATATATCTACTTCTAAGTTATCGGGGCATGGCACCACCCCTAGTTCATTCCTGGGTTCAGCACCTGTATTTTCCATAGGACACCTCCTGTCAACTGCTTAGCCCTATGGATGACAAGGATGTGCAGTCATCTGACTGACTTGCTGTCAAGTTTTTTCTGACTATGTGGAACACTAGAAGTTTTTGTTGACACAAGGCCAATGTTTCAACAATGTTGAGCACAGTACATACAAATTACAATGTTTAAACTATATTATACAGGTTTTTGGGAACCATTTATTCAGTCAGAGTGATTCCTACCATTGACTATGGGTTACTACAACAAACTACCCATGAGCAATGTTGTGCTACCATGGACTACCAAGAATAACACACATTGTGACCCTTACATAATATTGCAACATGGTGAACTGTAGCATACATAGAAACCTTGTATGTTACATTGTACTATGTAAGAGGGAGGATGTAGATGAGGTCTACCAGGCTATGGGGACTACATAGCCTGAGTAACCTGTAGAGTTCTCACTTTTTGCAGATTTGAGTCTCTTCTAACCCTAAATAGCTATATTAGTTTATCCACCCCTATCCTAAAGTGGTCTGTGTGCATGTACATATATAAAGTGAATGCACTCAATCAAAGAATTCAGTTTTGTTTTCCTTCCCTCTAACAACTGAACTGCTCTAAATTCCCCTTCACAATTTGCATCTCTTTATTTTATACATCTCACACTCTTCCTATAATGTCTACTCTTCCTACAATGTCCACTTTCTCTATGATATCCAACATCTCCAGCTCTATACACCCTCAGGTGGTTTCAGACACACTCCCACTAAACAAATATCCAGACCATTTCCTTCACTGCCAAATGTCAAATAGCTATGTTCAACAAAAATTGAAGAAAGAGTTTAGTGGACCACTGGAAATCCTGCCAACTAGTGGTCACATAGTGATCACTCAAGGTACTGAGATGCACTCTAGCAGCTTCATTGATCTCCAACTTCCTAATATTTGCATGCATTTCGACAATGCCTTTGATAAAAGGGCAGCTAATTGCAACATGCTTGGAAGATGCTCATGGCCACTAATCCCAAACAGTCCCTTGGTAACAATGGTAACCACTCTGAAAAACCAACTTTTCATATTGGAGTCTGGGAAAAATATAAACAAGTTCCATACTTGACAAAGGAGGCTAGGGACCAGTCCTCAGATACTCTAAAAAGAATAGATCACTTGTTGTCAGTGATTGGAAAGTTTATTTCTCCTAAGGTGTTTTCTATTTTTAAGAGACATTGACAGTTTTCTGTCAAGCTGGTGGAGTTGTAAGACTTTTTATTTCTGTGTAATCAATAAATTAAGATAACTTTATGTAGAGGTGACAACAGACTCATATAACACCTCAAACAAGAGATTTATTATGACAAAAAACAGAATCAAATGTTGTGAGTAGTTGGAGTGACTCAACAGAACATAAATTATTCAAAACTGAACACAGATGCTTTTGGTTTAATAGCACAAGCAGGCTCTCAATCTTGACCGGGGTGGCCTGGTTGTGTCAATTGAATGCTAAATTTAAGTGTTGTTTCAATTCACATTTTCTCCTCCAGTTCCCATCAAGCTGATACCACATGACAGACTCTACATGCAGGGGTCAGGCCCAGGACCAGGTCACATACATGTCAAAGTTCAATTGTTTTTGGCTATGTGCAACTATGAAGTTTACCATTGGCCACATCAGCCCATCAAGGCAAACTGAAGGCTAGATTGAAGGCCTTGGCCTGGCATACCATCATCTTTAACTCAAATGTTCAAATCCAGTACAATTATGAAATCAAAATGTTTTCCTAAAAAATTTTCCTAAATTTTACCAAGGATGGTACATGTTCAATCAACTCTAGCTTTCACTTTGATCATCAACTCCTAAAGGTCATTAAAACTATTGATGCATTTCCATAATATCTGAAGCAAGGCTCCAACATCCAAAGCATTTTGCATGACCTTAACAGTTTTGTAGTCCATGGGTCTGGATCCCCTGAATGAATATTGTTGCAAACTGTAATTTATACTACTATAAACCCTCCAAACCATGTTCTACACATGTTCAACCCATGTTCGACATGTTCGATGCAATGTTTGACTTTCCTGCGGTTCAGAAACCATGTTCAACCCATGTTCAATCCATGTTCGACTTTCCCACGCTCGGAAAACATGCTCGAAACTCATGTCTATGATCTCATTCTTGATACACACCTCCCCCTCATGTATGTATAACCCTAGTACCATGTATTGTAGTATAAAAACATGAATGCAGCCAACAGAACAAGCCAGTCTTGTTCTTGTTGGAATTCCCTCTGACAATGACCTGACCTTCCTCTTCTTGAGTTTAGTGATTGGTGTGCCAGACGCTGTACAGTGTCATAGGTCGCCTTCAAATATCACCATGAAGTTGGGATCAATAGTATACAAATTGATTTGTTGACGAGCCATGACAGGTCCATGTCCACGATTGTTGTCATCCATCACAGTCATCAGAGCATAACCTAGTATAGCATTGTCTGTCAAGACTTTGATGATGTGATCAATGAGATTTTGAACACCAGATTTCTCAGATGGCTTCGAGGTTGCTTTGTAACTGAGAATTTGCTATGAGATGGTTGGTTGTCAATGGCATAAACTAGTGTGCATATCTGCTTTGAAGGCGATCTCTAGACACTATACAGTGTCTGGCATATCTAACACTAAAACAAGAACAATACTAGCTTGTTCTGTTGGCTGTATTCACACATTTTATACTATGATACTTGGTCCATGCTAGGGAGGCTATACTACAATGCAACTAGGGTGTGTATCAACACATCCAGCTAGGGTTTACTAGTAATAGATATATTAATGAACGTGTATTCCTCATGGGGTGACTGCGGACTGTGGATCCAGGGCACCATCCCGGAATGCGCAGGTTGAGACTACTATGAAGTCGCGCATTTAGGGAGAAGGCCGATATGCTTGACTGAGTACATCCATGACTCAGGGGCAATACAAGAGAGTGACGATATGGCATAGAGAGCTGAACATTTAGGGACTGTGCCGGAATGCACAGATCAGGAGTGTTAAAGAATGAGGGTTTGTAAGATGCTTACCTCCTCTGATGGTGTCTGGTCTTGAACTTCCTTGCCTTTGCCCTTGTATTTTTTGCCTGCATTACTTTTCCTTTTCCTTTGCCCTTTTGACTCTTTGCCTTTCCTTTGCCTTCAAGTTTGTCTTGGATCTAGACATGCATGATATGAATATACTTGGGCAAAGATATCTTGAATACCAATATATCACTTGCCTGAGGCTCTTTCTCATTGTCCTTGTCCTTGTTGTTATCCTCTCCATCTCCCATTTCAACATCAACATTGACATAAATGAGAGTCACCAAAACTGATCAATATGAAACTATTGGCCAACAGTTCCCTGTGCCTTTTTGATTGTGGTAGCTGTGGCATACATGTTCTTTGTTTTTGCATTGCTCAGCACAATCTAGCACTAAAATATGCCAATATTGATTACCTGGTCATCTTCATAACCATAGGATCATTGGTTTCAGTGTTGTTGTTGTTGGTCTTTTCAAGGTTGAGCACAATCTAGCGCTAGGATATGGCAATATTGTTTACCTGGTCTTGTTCCCATAGAACACCATGTTGTACTGCTCAGATAAAGATTCATTTTTCTAGCATTGACATTTCCTGAAGACAATATGCTATGTTATCCATTCAATTGCCACATTGTTCTTATCACTTACACTTTTCAGATTGAATTTTCTCTCATGCTGGACCCAACCTGAGCCCAGCAGATCGATGCCAGTGACTTCAAGGTGGGTCAGTGATCCTCAGTAAGGTGCATACTCCTATTAGCAAAGTGCATGTCTTAGCCATTAATATTCTGCTCGCTATCAGATCCAATGATTCTTGATTGTGACCCTTTGACCGCTATCACTCACCCAGTGCGATGTCAGATTATATTCAGTCTAATCTTGTCCCCATCACAGCTCTGACTACCACCTCTGACATAATGATCATTGAATCATTCTATGGACTCCTCCCCACACACTTGGGCACTCAAACTCTCCCGAGGTCCAATACAACCAGAGACAAATCCCTGTCCTCCCTATCCTCAGCTCTGGTAACTACTGACACTACCCAGGAGGTGAAGATCCATAGGATTGATCTTACCAAAAGTGACAAGATCCATTTAGACTGGTTGTTTGATCTCCTTGTGAAAGACATCATACTCAATTCTCGACTAAGGTGGGACAATAGTACAGAGGTAAAAGCCAGCACGTGGTGATAGGCCAAAATTGCCTGAATCAACCTTTAGGGTCATTGATGGTCAAATAAGACCACTCAAGCCCAGGAATGTGGTAGGCTCTTAACTCATATCTCTTACCACCATTAATCATACCACGGGGTCATCTCCCATGTTGCTACCTTTGGCAAGCAATGAGCATACTAGCTAATGATTTATGGTCTGATCATACTGGCAAGACCACCTCAGCCCTTATGATGAAGAATTTTCTTCAAATTCCACTCTTGACATGGACAGTATCAACCTCAATATCATATTATTTAACAAGCGGGATCTCCGATTGTGGTATCAAGTCATAGACACATTCAAGAAAAGGAAGTTAGCTTGCTAGCTGCCTTTGCCTCTGATGCACTCATCAATGAGATGGTGCTCGACAGTAGCTGGCGCCACAATCCCACAGGATGGCATGTACATGCTTGAATGCTATGGAAAGACAAAATTCTGGAAAGCTTCAACTGCACGTGCATTACTCTCAACCATGGTAAGAGTACTAATTTGCATTTTATTTATATTTTTTATGCATCCCTTCCACACAGACCTTATTCCAGTCCAAGTTGGTCCAAAGGGCCGAAAGCCATGGCAACTGGAACTCCCCAGCCTCTGTTACAACTGGCCCGGATAGGGTCGGATGTAGACTTGGAGGGGGCAAAGACTAGGAACTAGAGATTAGTCGAGCAAGCATAACGCCTGGCGAGACTCGAAGGACAAGGTGACTGAGGTATTCGACAAGGAGGATCTCACAAAGAGTCACTTCACTCGAAGACTAAGATCACACCCGAGAGGGCTGAGGCTCGAAGAGACTGAGGGCAAAGGACTCGAGGGTTGGCAAAGAACACTGTGGGATTCCAAGTAGCTCTAGCTTAAGGTTACAAGTGACAAGATGGTCCTTAAGTACTACGAGGATAGAACAGGAAGGAATCATATGGAAGGGACACGTCATGATATCAGATAGATGACGAAATGATGGCATCATCATGAGTCATGAGATCGACAGGAGGAAGTCGGAATGTAGATAGGGAAAGGTCGGATCATCAGTGATGTGGAGCAAGCGAAATCGCCCAAGATCTATGATACAAGGTAAAGACAAGGTAAAGGCGATAAGCGAAGCAAAAGGAAAGAGAGAAAAGACATAATGTGAGTACAGGAGACAATCGTAACAGCCTCAGGTATAGTAGATGGAACATTATCTGGCACAAGGGCAGCCGGTGTTGGGCCCTCCAGCTGAGTCACAAATTGTTATACAGAAAGTAAGGTAATAAGATTTTTTTAGTTCAAATAAATTCTAAAAGCTTTTGGGACCATTCATAATTGATTCCCTGACCTTGAAAACTATCATGTATTCTGAGTTTGACTACTCAAATTCATTTGCTTGATTGATATACCAGTCACAATGAAGATAGAGGGATGGGGGAAGGACATTGGTCACCACTATGAAATAAATAGCCAGTGCTTAAAAATTGTTGGAATATTTTTATTGGGTATCTTGAGTCTTCACTGACATACATATTTTTTCAGAATGGCAGCCAGTCAGTGAGTCATGGAAGGCCACTGTCTTTTGGAATATTACCTCTTTTGGGTTTCTCTTTGTGGTTCTCCAAGCGGCAGGGCACAATTGTCTCCCGGTTTACATAATTCCAGTCTATGATAACAACATGGTGGTGGCAAGGTAGCAGGTTCCATGGCTATTTCAGTGTGCAGATCTAGGACCAAGTTATACTCGAAAGAACAAAGTTGGGGTGGATTCCAGCTCTAAGTAATAACTTTGAACTTTGAAAGAAGGAAAGTGCATGCTGGAAGTCCGGCACACATCCTAACTCCATTGAAAATAAGCGAGATCATAGCACCCTGAACACATAAACAAACCACTTGCAGGGGATCAGCACCTGCTCCACTTGTTCCTTGCTCAAGTTCCTACTATAATGTCTCCCATCCCACGACTCCCTCCCATATTGTCATTGCCTGGGCTCATGGAGGGGCCAGAACTAGGTGTGTATATTAACCATCTACAAAATTGCTTGCAAGCTTAAAACCAACAGTATCTGAGCTCAAGTGGAATTTTAAGGGAGTCAGGATCAATTGACAAGTTTATACTGAAGGGATTAGCTGCGACGGACAATGACAGTGAATCTACAACAGCTTTATTTATGATAGAAGTTCCAGTGTATGATTGGCTGGGTGAGGTCTTTCTAGTGACCTGTGGCCAGCATGTTGGAATATATTCCTCTTTGTATGTATTCCTTTGAGTCCCTCATGGTTCCTTTAGTACCTGACTGACTACTCCTTTCTAGAGCAAGAGCAAATGAATAATGACATCTTCACAAATATGATGGCTTGGTTTGTGTCAAATTTGCTGTAGAAATAACAATACTAACCAAAGGGTTGTTGGCTAGTACATGTCAGAGGTTTGCCAGGTCGTCTCTAAAGAGGTCCAGGGAGTTTGGAGGGTTTCTTTGACAAAGGTGAGAGTGTTGAATAGGGTTCCAATGGTAGTCTGGAGGTGCTAAAAGCAGCCCAGTCATAGTCTAGTAAGATGACAGATAGTCTGGTGCGTTGGCAATGCAATAGATAGTGAGGGAAAGCTCCATAGTGAGCTATGAGATGAGAAGGAGCAGTCAGAAAGTAACTAGTAACTTGTGGGATCTGTAGATATTGTTTTCAAACCAGATACATGATTTTTATAGTTGCCAGGCATTCCTGGGACTGTGTAGCTACATTGAAAGTAGATATAGGGGTTGATAAACAAACAAAAACAAAAAGGGACATAAATGTAAGGGACGAAAGGAGTCGCCGGTCTGTGGAAAACAGTGGCTGGTCAATAAAAGCTTAGTTGGGGTACTGTAAAGAAAAAGTTTTGACTGTCTAAAGGAGGACTGGAAGTAGGTAGGAAAGAGGGAAATGTGATCTAGAAAGTGTGAAAAAAAGTGTTATACACAGAGAGATCTACTAAGCTCTACATTGCATCATTAGATAATGCTATTTCTGAGATAATGAATGTGATTGATGATGGAACCACATGCTGGATGAAGTAGGAACAACTATCATAATGTGTATATACAAAGTCATCAGATACAATTAGGTAGTATTAGAAGACTACGACCAATGAACTCTCCTCATCTCTGATCACTTCAAAACAAGCAGACAGGTAGGCAAACTCAAGGTTCTTTAACTCACATCACCTATCTGTTCCTGGAGTGAGTGTGCTTAAAAGCCTACTCACATGTCTAATTCCATATCTATAAATTAGTGAAGTATTCTACCTACCATTTTGAAGCCCTCTGAACACAATGGTAACATTGGCTAAGCCCAGGAAAATCATATACAAGAACAGTTTAATCACCCTCTATCTTCTATGCAGCACCAAGACATAATTTTTCAAGTCTTCTAGACAGTATAACACCATCTGAAGGAACAGCTCAATACTCACCTCGTAACTTAGATGAGAATCCACTGATAACATTTTCAAGACACGAAAAAAATTATCTTTATACTAGACATTAAAGGTTGGGAAGTGATATGACCTTGTTTATTTATATCTGAAGAATGTGACTGCTGATTTCCATGATCAGTAGCTCAAAATAATTGTATAACTCTATTTTATAGTAACATCAATATTCAGATACATGATTTCAAGTTTGACACTTAACAAGGGCAGGTTGCCTCACACACTGATCAGACTGAAACAGCACTTGATCAGCTACAAGTGATGAGTAGTTTCCTAGCAACAAACCTTCATTATTTCTCAACTTCTTACCCGGAGTTGAACTTCAAGGTCGAAAGGGTGACCAGTGAATGCTCACCCAGCCCGGAGTAGATGCTGGCAAGGCCTGCACAGAGGCTGTCACAATGTTTGGATCACAGAAGCCTGGTATTCACAAGGTACAGTACTGCTTCAATACTTCCCTTGTAGTAGGCTGCTAACTTATCCCCAGGCTTTTACAACTTCGGCAGTGGGTTCTCCAGTTTTGCATTACATTTGTTATGACTGAGGTCCACTCAGTTGCAAGGTCAACCTGGAATTTGAGTGGAAAAAATATACCATAGTAACAGTGAACAACAGTACTGCAACTTGTTTGAAAACAAACCTGAGATCGTGTAGCATATGCCAGCCCGGATGTTGTGGACCTTATACTCCATGAGGCCAGCTATGAGCTTGCATACCACATTGGCAAGCTGAATCTGAACTTGAAAAACAATGTAGAAACTACATACCCAACTACAAATGGTTGCTCCTGTTTCAATTGTCATCCCAGAAATAGAAGTACCAGACCTTCCCACAAAATGAAAACAGCTCCAGTCAGTTGTCTTGTAAGCTGCAACCTTGAAGGCATGGTGAAATGCCTCATGGCCAAATGGTACCTAGAAATTTAGATCTCAATAAAATTTCAGATAGAAAAAAAAAAACAAATAGTAACTTGTAAGTTCCACTGGGTAGTGGCTTTAACATTCTGATTCCTAGCCATCTGATGGAATACCCCATACCCAAGCCTCTCTGAGTGTCCAATCCACATCTCCAGGTAATTCAGGTTGATTGCTCTGCCTACTGACAGCAGCCAGAATGTTTGACCTTGAGACTGAATTGGATTTTTGACCAGGTGCAAAGCCCTGGGCCAAATATATGCAACAAACCTACTAACCACCTCCTTCAGCTCTCTGATGAGATGAGACTTGAAGATTGAATCAGTCAGATGAGTATTTGCCACTCTCTGAGCCCCAGAAGAATTGGTGAAGGTCACTTGCACTAACATCTATTAATTCATTAGTAATGGAATCTACAACTAGGGAGTTAACTTGCCATATTCCAATGGATTGCAAGCAGTTGAATCCTCATGAATGACCTTTGACAAATTCTCCATCAGAAAGTCCTCCTTGATAACCTTGGTAATTGTAGACCCTCTTTCATGAAAACTCAGGCAGAGAACTTCTGCAGTATCTCTGAATACCTGGATCCAGTTATGTGCTTGTGCAGCATTTAGAGCAGCAGTAAAGAAAGCTGTGATTAATTGAATAATTCTAGCTCATAACAGTATCATAAAATGAAAACTCACGAGCTTCCCCACAGAAATGAGGATCAACTGGAACTAGAGGCTGTTGGGATCCCAGATCTCCAGCCTGAGTGTCATGGGTATCTGCTATAACATCACCACCATGATCATTAGTGGTTGCATAGATAATAAGAGTAAAACAAAACAAAAACTTACAAAACTCATCTCCACTAAAATGGGAACTACTCCTGATGAACTCAAGCTGAGGCTGGAGCCTATCCCAGCCAGCCAATGAGCTGTATCCACTCCTGGCCTGAGAGTGGTTTGACTCCCAGTGCATGAAGAAATCACCTGCAGCATTCAGGTTGTTGACTAGTATGTCAGCACTAGTAAGGTATACATAATACATCCAAATCATAAGTAAACTTTACTATGTCAAAAAATGGGTAACTTACTGCTGTGATGTAGTAACTGGAGCCATGTCTAGATGATATTCTGGTTAGCATTTACTATGTCTGAGTTAGTAGCATGATACTCCTACCTCCACTGGCACTGGTACTGAAGGCGACCTATGACACTGTACAGCATCTGGCATACCAATCACTAAACACAAGAGGAAGGCCAGGTCGTTGTCAGAGGGAATCCAACAAGAACAAGACTAGCTTGTTCTGTTGGCTGTATTCATGCTTATATACTATTTGTACATGGTCCATGCTATACTACATGAGGAGATAGCATGTACTGATGTAGTTGTAATGCATGTCCAGCATGGAGTGGCTGTATACTATGTATTACAAATGTCATTACAAACATTGTAGAAACAACAATCCGACTAGGGGGTGTAGTCAGATAGGTGTAGGGGGTTCACCTTGTGATAAGCTCAACCCTAAAGGGGATCCAGTGAAGTCCTGAAGCTGTTCTCAAGAGACAGTTGAGAGACGGTTGAGAGACCAGTCAAAGTTCAGGTCGTCAGCGAATAGTCCGGAGCATGGAAAAGTAGGAGGAGAACATCAGCAATGGTGTCGAAGGTGCGGAAGATAGTGGGAGACCAATTTCAAGAGACAGAGTCCGGAAAACTATTGATTTTAACCAATATACATCACTTTTGTAGTCCTGGGCATGACCCTAGACTTTGGGCAATCCAGCTATACCTGTAGGGGTGGTGAATTAATTTAATTAATTAATTAATTTGTGCTCCACATGAAGGGGAAAAAAATGTTCGTGTCAACTTACTCATACGTTGCGCGCGAGAAGTGTGGAAAGTACCTACCATACAGGGTAAGTCCCATAAGTCTATTCAAAGTCCCATAAGTCCCCCTACCCCTACAGGTATAGACGGACTGCCCGACTTTGTAACTATGGTGGAATGGAGTCTAATCAATGACAGAACATCCCTAAATATGATGGCAGGAGTTGCCGGTGTGAAAGGGAAAGTGGCTGGTCGAACAGGGAAAGCAGCCGGTCGAAAACCAGACTACAGGACTACAGGAGTAGTGGACTATCGCGAGAAAAATTTCAGTCGAAATGGAAATGTACCGGTAATAGGTAGGAACAAGGTAGGAAGGTGTGAAAAGGAGGGAATACCAACCTAGAGCCATCCCAAGCTCTACAACGTCATTACAGATGTGGCTACGAACATGGCATGGGAAAATTATGTAATATTACGAACGAACTTGAGTATTACGAACCTCACTACAAACAAACTACAAACCATTTTTCAAGAGTGTAAAGTGCAGTGTTTTGATGATACTAGGGTATGTATAGAGTATATATAAGTGTGCTACATGTTATATCGAGGGCTAGAAGTAGTGTGGTTGCCAACTAGAGTGACAATAGGTCGGTTTGTAACAGGTACTAGGCATCTGAGCCACCTGAGACCTCATTGGGTTAGAGTTGGAACCTGAACCCAGGCTCTGGCTCACTCACTTGAATAGAACTCCTACTATCTCTACTATGAGGAGCAGCTTGAACTTGTACATTCCAGCCACTCAGGCTGGATGAAGAAGCTCTGGCTTGCAAAGCCTGACAAAAGGACGTCTGGAAAGCCTGAACTTTAGAGTCCCTGGGGCCAGATCATATTTGTGAGTCACTATCAATGTATGTGACTCTTTGAATAGATAACTTACAGTTCTCCGAGTCCACTGTGGTTGCCCTGCCACTGGCAGTAGGAGTCATCAAGAATGATAACACCTGGGTTGTGCCAGCCAGAATGAGTCAAGTGACCTAACCAATGCTCGGGTAGCCGACAAGTCAGATAAGCTGTCACTGTGGCTGTGTTTGTCATGCTCGCTGAAATTGAAGTCATGGTTAAAGCCAGTTTCCGCCATTCAAGTTGATTTCAAGGTCGAGAGTGTCGAGTCATGGGGTTCAACGGTGATGCATGATGGTACATGAGCAGATTTTTATCGGAGCGTGGCTGAGAACATTCACACCCACGCCATGCACTTTGTTAGTGTCCGACTCCAAGTTCCAAGTTCCCCCGGGGGCCTTCAAGTTCAACTTCTAGCCTAGTACAACGTCGCCATCTATGATATTTTTACCCTCTTATGCAGTGTCACAGATAGGACAATAGTTTCGAACCATGATGGTTTGCAGGAGAGTATGCTGACAGGACTGCAAAATTTCTGGTTCAATTCTACCAGTGGTTCAATTTAGCCTCAGTGATCTTACAATGTAACGACATACTGCAGCCTTAGTAATCTTCTTTCATGTTGGGTATGTATCCAAGGTATATTGCTGATGTAATTGGTTAGGTGATACTGATGTAATTGGTTAGGTGATACTGACTAAGCAGGTCACATGACAAGGTTGCACTCCAATGTTAGAGGCAAACTATCAGTAAAATTCAATACTGCCAGTGGTTACATAAATAAAATACAGACTAGTGGAAGATTGAGGACATTGGGCTGAGATGGACCCAGACACACTGGACCCCCTCTGTCCAGTAGTTGAGCTCTATTTTGAAAAGTGAGAAATGGTTGGGTAAAAATAAGAGTTTGTGACATCCACAAACATTTGAAAACCACTGTAAATTCCAAAGGTGAGTTACATTACTTGTTTATATAAATGATAAAGAAGAATGTTTCTACAGTGTCATAGTCAGCTAAATGAACAAAAAATCAGGGTACTTCCTAATCCTCATCTTCAAAACAATAGCAGCCACTCTCAAACACAAGCAATTATTTGGGAATTTGGGAGAGGTATTGGGCAAGCCTGAATTCGCCTAAGAAACCAGATTATAATCTGAGGAAACCACAAGAAAGCTGGCATTTTTGCTGGAGGTTATACAAATATGGATTTGTCCAAAGTTAAATCCATTTTGCAAAGGCACTGGGAGTCTTCTAGCCACTGTTTCTTCATAAATGTCTTTACTGCAGCCAAACAAGTGCCTTTCTTGGATGGCCTGCCTGTCATGTCGGCAGAAAAGCCGACAAATGAGACAATCATGTAAATATTGTCACTTGGATCAATTTGCTCAATTCTTCAAGTAAGTGTTTGTCCAAGTTCCACTTCTCGCAAGGATGAGACAAACCTTTCATTGCACTCCAGTGGCAGGACTGTCATGTGCAGCATTGTTCCAAATTTTGTAATGTCCATCTCCAGAAGTGACCATTCATCAACAGGATTATTTGTACAATCTGAAGAGCTGATTGCCTGACAAGTTGAGCAGAGTTGTCCACTTGAATCAGATAAGGAGCTCTGTGAAACATTGACACAAAATGCATGGGTGGTTTCATCAAAGGTATAGAGCAACATGGTCTGCATAACAGAGTCATCCAGCATGTTTTGGACTTTGGTGTACACAAGAACATTATTGTTCTAGAGTCTATAAAATCAGCATAAATCAATGTGTATTACAAACATGTGAAATGGACTGCAGATGGGCCACCAAGCCCCAATATATATAATGGCAACCATTGATTCACATGCATGCAAGACCACTGCATATATTGCAATTTTTTCTCTACTATAAAAAACAAAGGATGAGATGAAGAAAACCACCAATAAACTAAAACATAATGCAATGATCAGCATGATGTCTGAAAGTGATGGGATAGTCATCAAACATGGGGTTTGGCTTGTCAGGTTTCTGGGTCAGGGTGCATAAATAGTGCTATTTGATGCCAGCAATATAAACTGACCTTTTTGTGGTGTCAGATTTCATTAATGCCCATCCACAATGTGATCTTATTTTGCAAAATCTATCCACCAACATCTCTTCCTAGCCATCAAAAAAATGACACTCTTCATACCTTGATGAACATCTTGCTTCAGACTACAACTGTAGAAGCTCATAATAATACATCTTGGCAGTATAAAACAGCATTAGTTTCCTGAATAGCTTTGAAAGTTGGAGAGTTGTTCATGTTTTTCCAGAGGAAACATTTCTGCAGTTGTGACAACTAAAAAACAGGGCTTAGTATCTGAAATATTAGATCATGGTATTCAGTGATAGGTGGTGTACATAAAACAGTTTTATGATCAGCAAAAATTTCAAAGAATTGACATTGACGTTCATGTCAGGCTCACAATGTCATGGAACCCTTAGTTATTCAATGCAATACATCAACTGAAATACATTGATGTGTGACTCCCCGGTCCAAGGACTTTCGTAGTATCTCCTAGCATCATTGTGTTTAATTATTTCTAGAAGGCACATCAAAATGAGGTCAGTCACCCCCTCTTTGCTCTTTCTCAGGTAGTTTTGTATATTCAAGAACAATATGTGAATCCATACACAGAAGTGGATGATTGGGGCCCGCTGAGCACAGTGACTTTCCATTTGATGACCTGGGTCCTTGCTATGGTCAGTAAAAATTCAAATTTGCTACACAGAAGTCTAAATTACTGTCTAATGACTTGCCAGATCCATGTCTACTTATGGGCAGACGTTCTGGGCAAAAATGAATATTCTACCAATCACTTCACCAATAACAGATGTGATGTCATTTTTGAACATCAGCAGAAGATCCAGATCATTTTGAGAAAAATTATGTGTAGGAGAGTGCCTGGACTCAGTCCAGAGCAGAATGATTTCGCATACCATGTCTTACATTGTTTTATGAACATGAACCCAAACCTCCCCTTCCTGGTTTATCACAGACCTTTGCCGAAACAAGTTTATCACTTAGAGTGTATAGTAGGGATATTTTACAAAACTTCAATTATTGGCCTGATCAGTCAACTGTGGAATATAGGCATCCACAGACCATAGGCCACAAAACATGCCGAGTTTTTATTCTGGCCAATCAGTGAACTGTGGAATGCACTTATGCCTATTCAATTGGCCAATAGATAACATGCTGAATTTTGGTTGTTGGCTGATCAGTCAATTGTGGAATGCAGGAATCCACTGGTGAACTGTGGAATGCACTTATGCCAAGCCAAATCATTGGTGATTGACATCATTCATCTTTATAGTGTACATGTAAGTGTAAAATAGACAGTACCATCCAGTAGTTGGTAGAACTCGAGTACCTCAAAATAAGAATTAAAAGTTAAAACCACTTCATCAACCACTTCATCATGGAGCAAGAAACTGAGTGAGCCTCTGGTGCCAAATCCCCCTCTGATCCAAGGGGATACTTGAGGGGCCCAATTCAAGTACAATGTCTCTGAAAAAGTCATGGACATTCTTGATAATCTGTTCCACCTTCTTGCATTTTGAAACACTACAGCTTTCTGCAAGTGTAATGTTTTTCATTCTATACTCTGTAAGGGCAGCTATGAGCTTTCAAACCGTGAATCATGATTCCCCAGTGGATGAGTTTATGATGTCCATCTATAGCCAGAGGGCATTAGGGTGTTTGATGTAGTATCTATGCCGCTTCTTGATCTGGTGGTCTTGCAGAACCTGGCCAATATGGTCAATTCTTTTCAGAGACTGATGTACATCATGATCAAACTGTATGCAATGGCCTTGTGCTCACAAATGGCCCCTCACATAGCATACCCCAGACTCAGGCTGCTTTGCCTTGAATTGGACAATAACATGATCTCTGCATTACTCATAGCTGAGTATGCATGCTTGACACCATGCTTCTTCATGTACATGCAAAGTGGATTCCTGTGGATTCCTAGAACTCTGGACAGCTCTGTTGATTTGATATTGTGCAAGGCAGAAGTTGCTTCATTGAGGTAATCCAGATCAATATTCTTTGCAGGAAACCTCATTGTCCGGTCATGTGAATGATGGTGATGGGCTGTGGTATGTGAAAATTGTGATCAGTCCTGTGACAGTTCAATATAGCAATAGCTGACAGTTGTACAGGTCTAATTGACGTACTGATTCTAATGAACCAGTCAAGGAAGTGATGTGTTGGCAAATACCAATACCAGTAGCAGGTAGGGGATCTTGAGATGGTCGGAAAATCTTGGCTGGTCAGGCATCTTACTAGACAAACTAGCCCTTCCTTCCATTTCCAATGGTGAAAACAATTATCCAGTAAATCCAGAATATGAATTGGCGAAGCCCAGTATAAGAGACTTGAATCATCCATTGTTCACATGTTTTAATACTGCATCTCCAGAATGAACTACCCATTCCAATTTTTGATGATAGAAATGATCAGTATCTATGGAAGGTCATAACTGTAAGAGACTGAAATTATACATTGTGTGTATGGTTTAGCCTTGTATTTACAGTGTAAACTACTGATTGTGGATGATCAGCTAACAATAGATCTTAAATGGGAGATCCCCTCTGTAAGAGATTTGAGTTACTCATTGTAGGCATGTTTTAATCCTGCATTTCCAGGATGTAATTGTTGACACATGGAGTATTCCCACTGGCATGGCCAATGTCAACCTCCCCTTTGTGAGAAGTATGCCTCCTATGCAGGACTGACAGTCTGCCATTTCATTCATGACAGACGACCTTGACAGATTACAAATGTCTAATGCACTACTACATGATTATGTTTGCATCAATGACTGTGCTACACTGCTGCACTCTGAATACCCTCCCGCAGATGGTCTGATCACAATACTGTTGACATATTGTTTGACATGGATTGAAGACAGAGCCGATGATGATACTATGTGGTGCAATACCAAATGCATGCATTACTGGGAAAGTCAAACATGGATACTGCCCATCAACCGCAGGGAAAGCAACCATTGGGTGATGTGCACTATACAGTTCTTGACCAAAGAAATATATCACTTCAACAGTTTCACTTCTTAAAAACAATGTCAAGCAGACCTTATCATGTGTGCTAAATACAACAGATGATACTGATATAATGACAGCCTAATAGTATATCAAGAGACTCATCTGCCGCCTCTCCAAGTTGGCTTCATGTCATCAATATGTCCCGAGGAGAGATATTGGAAGATGGACCACACAGCCAGTCATGGTAAGTTCAAAGTTATTGAATGGTGATTGAACTGATCTCGCCACACTTGTAGGTTCATACTAGGCCATCCAATGGCTATGATTGCGGTATTTGGGTCCTTGCTCAGTTAGGTGCTGTATTGAGGGGAGCACATATCATGAATTTCACAGAATCTGATATGTTAGATTACCAAAGGTTTCTGGGCTGCCTTGTCAATGTTTTTCTTTTGATGCAGGACCTAATGTATTATATATATTCGGAGCAATATGTCTCAAATCCACATCAGTAATGTTTCTCTTATAGCTTTTGCTAGTCATTTTTGGCTTAGTTGTACATTCTTGTGTTCACTCTTATCTAAGCATCTTGATACTGTAGTAAAAACATCATATGACCGCCAACCATCCTAGATGTGTCGACCGTGCTGGAACATTGATTTAGGTCCACAACTCAGAATTTGAATATTATTCATTGCTATTATGTTGTGTTCTAAATTACTTACTGCTGAATACAGGCTCTTAGTTCTGCAACAAGTCACTCATTTTCACAATAGAGCTGCAAATGACAAAGCACTCTTTAAACATAGTAAAGATGGTGTCCAGGAACTATATATACTTCAATGGGAATTAAAAACTAACTGCAAAACTGAAATATAGGTTGGTCAATGGTGTCAGTCCATTCCTTAGATGTATCAAAGCTTTTACAAAAGGTTGGTAAGATTTGGTGGTCAAGAAAATTTGCTACAAAGAAAAAAGGTAGTGAGAGGGTAAACATTGTTATGGGTTCAAATAAATTCTGGGAGTTTTCGGGACAATTCTCAATCTATTTCCTAACCTTGAAAACTTTCATGTACACTGTTTTTAACTCTTCAAAGTCATTTGTTGAATTGATATACTACCAAAGGATATGTTAGTAGAAACAGGAACTTCCGAACAGATAAAGACTATATTTCTCATTTGTCACATAGTATGATAGTAGACATGTAGCATATGATTATGTGGTAGCATTTTTACTACTACCTATTCTATGATCAATAGCACGAGAAACCAGACCGGAACATCAGAACAATGGTGAATAAGTCCAAATGATAAGGAGAGGAGTCAGGACACTTACAATGAGAGAGGATGTGCAAACATGGTGAAAATATGTGGTACAAATGTAACTACTGCCCAGGAATAGGCTACAGGGTTTTTATATTCTGGAGAGTACTTGTTACAATTCTTGAAGGCCCCCTATCTCTTTTTCTTTTCTTTTCATATCTTGGCCAACACCTTGCTCTTTCCTTGTACAATTAGTCATCTGCAGCTTCTTAGTCATACATACTGTGGATTACCTACACCTTCCTCATCATTCTTTGATGTTCTATGTCACCATTTCTCTAGCCAATCAACAGCTCTTTACTTATCTTTCTCTTGCTTATTTAAACATTGAACCTTCAATACATTCTGTTTTCTTTAACCTTGACCTCCTCGAGTATCCTAGATATGTCTTGGAATATATCCCTTGCTTCCTCGAACACTCTGTGCGACCTCGTCCTGCACTTGAAAGGATGCTTTGACCTCGAAGACGAAGTCTTGTCTCTCGAAATTGTCTTGAACCCCTTTGCACTGTAGTCTTCGATCCCTCAATCCTCAAAGAACCTTGTTGTCTTGATCCCACGACCCTCAAGACTCCTCAGTCCTTCTTGTCTCTCATCTCAGACCTTTCCTCTCAAGGCTACCCTTGTTCCTACCCAGACCAAGTGTAACAGTACTCAAGACAGACAAAGCTTAAACAAACTGTAAATAAGTCCCAAAATGAAGAAAGAGGGTGTAAGTTATCTTTTACAAGGTTTATATTTTATTCAGTTTATCTCTAGGCCAAACCTTGACCTGATGATCCTTCTGTTGTATACTATCCAATTCCATCCACGGACAACCTTGTCATTCATAAATGGGATGGTGGTCTGGAAATATCCTTCCAATACTTCCTTGATCTATATGATAGATCAAATGATTTTTCCATAAACCTCCATAATGACTGGAAGATCATTAATGCTAAAGTTCCAGGCAATCCATTTTGGTTAGTTAAACCTGGTGAAGAGATACCATGTTCAGAAGTTGCTTTTTGTGTTCCTTATAACAACATACCACCAGGAGAATAATATTTCATTGTTCCTGAGGGTGCATATTTGCTGCT
Source organism: Leccinum angustisporum (assembly GCA_038091055.1). Classification (NCBI taxonomy): domain Eukaryota; kingdom Fungi; phylum Basidiomycota; class Agaricomycetes; order Boletales; family Boletaceae; genus Leccinum; species Leccinum angustisporum. The sequence continues at coordinate 31,573 of JBBPNU010000026.1, forward strand.
TACTCATCCTCATATGTCCAATTTTGGTATGTTTTTGAAACATTATCCTAGATGCCAGATGGCTTTACTTTGCCAATATGTAGCTAAGAGATCTTGTTACCAAACGACAATGTCTGCAAAGGACCTACCCTCATATTCTGCACCATCAATCCATGTCCAATCAATGAGAAATTCATGGACACCATGACAGCATCTCTGTCAAGGAACTAGAATTACAAAATCAGATCACTACAAACACTGTTTGTCATTGGTGTTAAGCGATCGGGAGCAATCTCGCACATGTGCACCCATATGATCTAGATATCTCATGCAGAACGCAGCAAGCCTTCAAAGGGCTGTGTGGCGTGCACATCGCAGTTGAGTATGGCAAGTACTAGTGAGTGAGCATATGAGTTGGAATCAGAATCGGAACATCACCAATGAAATCAATTGTCGTGTGATAACTTGATCACGTTCACTGCAACCACCATCATTGTAATCCCTCACAAGTATGTCTGTCTCAACTATCATGGACCAAATCAGAGTTATTTCAATCAAACTTCAAACCATAATTTCCATCATGATGACTCTGATGTCTCTGGATTTGGGCCAGGGTCACAGTGCTGAGTGGCAGCTTGAGGCTGATTAGCATGCCAGTGGCCCTGGTGAGATCCTGGCAAATAGCATCCTGGACTCACTGGCAGGATCTTGTCAGGCCCAAAGGTACTAACATATCTGGGAAATTTTTACAAAGGTAAGTCTTTGATAAAATTTCAGAAAATATATTATTAGCCAGAGTGACTGGTTGTTTCAAAATCCTCCTAGTGGGGAATTAGATATTAGAACTGAGAGATTACTACAGTCTCTTAGGGAGTCAGATAGATCATGGAACCTGAGTGGATCCAATTTTTCTCAGTCAGAATGGATGCCAAAGTAAGTTTTAAATCTAATTTCCTCATGAACTTGAAATAACTAAATTTCTGCTAGCATTCAAAGCCCATCACTGCTGGGAGTTGAAGACTGGGAAATGGATACTGGTATTGTGACAACAGGGTAAGAAATATATTTATGTCTAAACAATTAGTATTCTGATGGCATTTCAAGTCAATCTCAGATTATTCCATATTTTGATCTAGGATCCATGGCAGGCAATGCAGGGAGTAACTGGGACATGGCTGACATAGGTATTGTGACAGCAGGGTAAGAAATATATTTATGTCTCAGCAATTAATATTCTGATGGTATTTCAAGTCAGTCTCAGATTATTCCACATTTTGATATCTCAAGTCAATGGGCTTCACAGGGCCAACCACAGGGCCAGGATTGGGATGAAATCCATAGTAAGATGATGGCAGACCAGTTTTGTGCTTAGTGTCTGGTTAGTGTACCTGGGCATGCTTAGCTAGCGCCTGGTTAGGAGTCCTACTTTGTTATATCTAGATACTAACTAAGCATGACCAAGCACACTAAACTGGTTAGCATGTTGGTCATGCCTGATCAGTATCATCTGATTAGGAATCCTGCCTTCTTATGTCTGTTTTAAAAGTGTACTTCCAGTTGATTAATAACTTAGTGCTTGGTTAGTAGTAGTCTGTTCTTGATTTAGTTGTTAGTTGAAAGTTGCAACAATCTAATCAAAATGGTCATGAAAAGCCAGTAATATGAGTCTGATTGATTGATATTAGCTAATGGCAACTGCCTAGGCACACAAATCAAGAAAGAGGGCTATATTCAATTATGCAAAAAATTATACCAAACAGGAAAAACTCATCATTTTTTTGGCATCATCATAAAAGTTGCAGCCCTTGTCTTTGTAATCCCAAAACAATCTAATCTGAATGAGATATGATCAAAATGATAGCAAAACCTCATAAGCCTCTGGCCAGGAGACCTTGACAACCAGATCATCCTAGGCATTCCTAATCTTTACAGAGAACATGTTAGTATGGTAGTCTAAGTAATCACATTATAATGGAGCAGGTGACAATATCAACTGATAATGATAATATCAATTACATGTAGACAACCAACCTGAGCAGGAGCAGTGAATTGCAACACTCAGCCATTCAGGCAAGTTGTGGAGTCAATTGGAAATCAATTTTATTGTATGATGAAAGAGGGGGTCCCATTGGCTTCATCACTTGCTTGAATTCCACAAACATGTGAACACAGCACCACTGGAATGCATTTTTCAGAGGATTGGTAGTCAACACAAGCAATTTCTGCACAGAGCCATTGAGACTGGGGGTGTTAGATATGGATATAAGGAGTACATCTGGCTGGTGCTCTGTAGTGTGGCCTTGGTGGATTTGTTGCAACATCTTTGGGTTGTTTGAATGATAATAGAAGCTGGATATGGATTGTTAGATGCCTGAGGGTCTGGAAGGCTATTAGATGGAATTGTTTATGCTGTAGGAGCAAGGCTGTTTTGCAAGGCATCAACTAGTATTGGGTCCTTGACCTTGGTCAGTAGAAACCTAAGTGAGAATTATTCTACACAGTATGAACTTGAAAAAGCCTTAGTGTGCACCAAATGCAGCCTCCACTACTAACATTTCTATTTTGGAAATCTCAATTCATTCAATGTAATATTTCCCCACTCATTTCCCTGCTTTTCTATTGAGTGCACTGACCATACACATGATCAAGATGACATGCCAGACAAGGCACCAGGACATACCAAGGTGAAATTGTAATTAGTATATATAAGTTTTGACATCAGAGTTGGAATAATAATCTGTTCCTGACCTGAATCATCATCTGCTATATGTATGGGCTTACAGAAAATTATCATGGTTATTGTCACTTGATAGTCATGTGACTCACAATGTGCCAAGGCCATCCTTACTCCACAATCACATCACTCAACTCACAAGTCTAGCTTGGCTTTATACAATGTTTGAGTATATACATAGTAATTTGTCACAATAAACCATTCCCACCACTTAGATGAAGATCTGCATGCCAGTGGTTCCAAGAGAAGCACACAAAAATAGGGGGAAAAATCAAAAAATATGTCTGTATTTTTCATACTTTCAAGATTCCCACATCCTCCACATATATCTACAGCATATCAGAAGGACAGGGGCTTCAGATGATTTGATGAAATTACTACAGGTCACCAGCACTGATTGCCAGGCAAATGGTTTGTCCCAAACAGTCCTTGGATTGTCTAAATGAAGGTTGGGTGGTTCCCCAATAATAGTCTGGAGGTGCCATCAAGTCCCTTGATCTACATCTTCTTCATGCAGGGTCTCCACAGATACTGCCTATCTTGAACAAAAAGTACTAGTGTCAATTGAGTATCTGCCCAGCCATGTGGAGAATAATTGAATTATGTAATGACATCTGATTGCATACTCAGTTTCGGAGTCAATCACCACTTCAGGAGATTACATAAGCCTTAAATTTCTCCTTATGATACTGCGTGCGACCGCCTTATACTAACTATTGATCGTCCTCGACCCGCTCTACAGAGTCGACGATCTCGTTGACAAGTTCCAACGTGACACCGGGTATAATGCGTTCCGCCTCCGTGAACGCTCGTTGCAACGTGCTGAGCGCCACCCTTGCTTCTTGTGTTGATACACGAGGGAATAGCTAAGGAGAAAGTGATGGTTGAGCCGACGTTGACCTCGAAGAACGAATATTAGAGATGTCTTACCGAAGCTAATGCAGGCAAAATCACCGAATCGAGCATGGTGGTATCGGGCAATTCGTCATCGTCCTCTATTACCTCCCGCTTCGGCTCGGCGACACTCATACTCCGGGGGTACGTCGCTGAGTGCCGCTCATCTTCGTGCTCATCTTCGTCTGACGGTTCCCGCTCGTGCGTTTCCTGCCCATTGCTAGACGCAGGAGCGCCACCTGGCGGGAAATGTCTAACGGTCGCCTGCTCGTACACGCTTGGAGCACGTGCGTGCGGGGGTGCCGACGACGGGATTGGCGGAAGTTCAGCTTTGGTCGACGAGATCGAGGTACGCTTGGCCGAAATGGATGACGTGGAAGTGTCCGCGCGTCCCGTACCGTTCATCTCCCAGGTTAGAGGCGGTCCCGAGACCTTGATCGAGTTATTGTTGCGTCCTATCGTTCGTCCACCGTGTCGGACGGTCCCAAAGTCCCACAAATCTTCGGGATCTCCGCTTGCAGGCCTGTAACCAGAAAAGCACGTGAGAAAGTGGATGTGGATTGGATTGGATTGGGGCGTACAGGTCCTGAGCCACTGCTTGTTCCTCTTCCTCTAATCGTTCTCCTCCTTCGGCTTTCCACCGCTCATGACGTTCGATCAGTTCAGTGAGGTAACTCGTCTTCTTGGCCATTCGTACAAACTTGTGTTTAAGAAGCTCGCGGGCTGTTGGGCGCTGTCGAATGTTGGGTTACACCAAGACACGAGATAGAGATGAGTATGAAGAGGACACGATACGCACATCACGCGGATCCCGCTGTAGACAATAAGCTACGAAATCCCTAAACGGTTTAGAAAAATGGCTATCCAGTTGTGGCGGGGGATTCTTTGGAATGAGGAAAAGAACCTATAAATAGCATTCGATACATCATCCGGACACAGTTAGAGGGTGATCCGTCACGTACTTTCATGGGATGTAGCTCCGCGTATGGTGGTTCCCCCTTTGCAAGTTCGATGGCAGTGATTCCGAGACTCCAGATGTCCGCTTTGTGATCGTATCCGCTCTGCTTGATGACCTCGGGCGACATCCAGTATGGTGTACCCACGAAGGTGTTCTTCTTGGCAGAAAGCGTTCCAGAAAGTTGACCAGATACACCGAAATCAGCCAGCTTGACGTCTCCAGTCGCAGACAGGAGGATATTGGCAGCTATATTGGACGAGTCTCAGATAACGCGCTGAGAGTCGTGGTCATAAGTACCTTTGATGTCACGATGAAGCTTTCCCTCTGTGTGAAGGTAATCCAGCCCACGAAGGAGCTCGCGAACGATGATAGCAATGTACTCTTCTCTGAACACGCCGGGTTTCATCTAGTCACCTGCTCAGTGAACCATGTTTAATCCAAACGGTGATCGTACCAGATCAGAGCATGAGCCACCTGAACAATACCTGTATGCATATGTGAACGGGGAGAGGGTAATGTCACGACAACAAAAGCGCACTCCATGACTATCCAAAGGTTGGAACCCTTGAGGTATGAACCATGGTATCTTGTGTCGAGAAACGGCGCGTGTCAATCACAACTCATCTGCACACAGATGACACAAACATGATCGAACGAACTTGGTTACGTGGGGAGAGTCCAACTGCGAGAGGATCTGAATCTCCTGCTGGATGTCCTCTATCTCGTCTTCTGCACTCTCGAGGTCAATGATCTTGATGGCGACCGTCTTCTGGGTTCTCTTGTCGTACCTTGGAGGTCAAAAATCGGATTTATAAAGAGAGAGAGCGGGAAGCAAAATGGGGAGACGCACCCTTTGAAAACTTCTCCGAAAGAACCCTTGCCTGCACAGTGAATGAGTGGCTTGCCACCGAAAGTGATGATTGAACCGCACCGATCCTGTCTTGCTTCACGTAGAATTCCTCTGGGTCCTGGTTTCTGGTATCCTAGAAGGATCTGATGAGGGGATGCGCGCGTTGAACCTGCAGAATGCTGTTCACCATGGTATAGAGTTGTGTGCCTGGGGGAGGTGGAAGAGGAAGGTGAAGCGTGTCTCAAGCCGCGTGATAAATCACGTTGGGTTCCAGCTGCAGCATCCAAAGGAATCACGACAATTGCAAGGTCGACGGACGAGGGAAGTCGAGAAAGAGAGACACGATGGTGAATTCAGCTGGTTCGCTTGTTTTGTCATTTTCAAGTCACCAGCCAGTCTAGTACAGCCAGACAAGGCCATTTGCACATTTTCACAGTGGCTCTCGCCGCAGGTCGCAGCCAGCTCCAGACAATGTGGTCCATCGGACGCCTAGTCAGTCTCCTTGTTCGCCCTCCGATGTCCAGCTCGACGATGCACATCAAGTTTCAACGACCCGAGTGTCTACAAACCCATCCCCAGCCTGATTCACAGCGCGGAAAAGGACACGGGCACACTGAGAACGCCCGAAGTCCCTACCGGAGCCCCGGCCCTCCATCACCACCGGGTCTCACTCCTCAGGACACCGTCCTTGCTCAGATATTTGGCAAGTCCGTGCCGCCGCTGTCGGAGGCGGACTGTGCGCACGGTACGACACCGCTGGCAGCGCAGCTACCCGTGTCGATGATGACCCGGACGTGCGACTCGCTCCCTCCGCCTCCCTCGTGTGACGGGTTCAAGAGTGGCAATCTACGACTGTGACCCATTTTCGTGCGACGGGGAGACGGCTGTGGACCCACTTGCGCCTGTCAATTGCGAGGCACTCATCCCTCATATCCTCCTAAACCGGAGATGAGTATACCAAAATTACCTGGGACCGAGGGTTTCTTTTATGCCCCAGCCAATTCGGAATCAGACACCATTACTAGGCGTATTCTCGAATTTGAGTATGACACCTCACTCATTCACTCTCTTGCAAGCGGACAGGACGTGACGTTAACAGTGTACGGGAAGTTGGTGAACGAGTCAGTATACGAGAGAGGTATGGTAGATGTTTGAATAAAAATCACATCAAAAACTCAAAAACATGATGCCGGACTCGGAGTCGGGGACGTGGCGCACGAGCGCTACGATACTGATACGGTAGCTCTACGTCCGTCCGAAGGCCCCAGCGCGCTTGTTATGTTAATGCTCCGGAGCTGCACTGCATTTGACTCACACAGCGCTTCACCCAAGGAATCCCCACAATCGAAAGGTCGACGGACGGGGGACGTACTAGAGGGAGAGAAGAGGAAGGGCGAGTAGCACATTCTCGTCTTGTTATTTTTAAGTCGCCAGCCAGACTCGACTAGAACTAAAAACCGGTCAGGGGTTTCCCGGATCCTGTGTTGACCACTATAACTCTGGCAGCTGAGCTGCAGAAGTGACGAGGCACTCAAAACCAATTATGCCTGTGAAACTAACATCGCAGCTGGCGAAACCACACCTCGCAGTAGCTCTAGACCTTAGCAATTTCAAAATGTATGTCCAGACATTGATATGCAGAACCAGTAGGAGCACGAGGAATACAACTACGTATTATACGTGTTTGCGATGTTCCTGGCATTGTCGTCAAGAAACTCGTCAGAAGACGGAGGGCAGACAGACGCACTGGTGCATGTGTCGTTTCATAATCGACGTGGACAAATGCTCTTTCGACGTTTGGCAAATCCTCGAGTTTGTCTTGGAGCTGCTGGGATACATCATGTGCCTGCCACAGAGGGGTCGAAGCATCCATGACTATGTCAACCTCAACAAAATAATTCTGAGGGGATGCGCTCATCAAACCGGTAGATCGTCATGAAGAAAATGTAGACGCACCGGGCCACTATGATAAGCACGGACAGTATCGATCTTGTCTATGTGCGTGCTAAATGTCATGGCTTTATAAATGACGAGCTGAATGAATTCATTTGATGCTGATTTGCCCGCCAAGAGGCCAAACTGCTCGTAGATCGTGTGTACCCATGTAATGATGACACCCGTGGCAATCTAAGATAACCTGTAAGGGCTAGAGAAATGCCGCCGTCGTAAATGCCTACCAGAAGGCCACCAACAGGATCCAACCACCATCGCAAGCGGCTGCCACCAGCAGACATGAGGATACCTGATGAGCCTTAGAATCGAGTTAGACCCAGTGAACAAAAAGCATACCGAAACCATTGATGGCAATGTCATTCCGATGATCCTCCCAGAGGACGTGTACCTGGCTGGACCTCGAGCGAAGGGAATAACAATACATGAAGAGGATAATCTTAACGCCTGCCGGAAATTCGTTTTAATATAAGCAAGCAGCCAGACTAGATGAGTCTAGTCACCTAAAGCTACCGCAACTGCCAGTATAGAAGGAAGATGAAAGGAATTGTCAGATGAATGTGACATCAGTGACCGAATGGACTCGACAATGACAACGAGGTTGACAGAGGACATTCTGTAAAAAAAAAGTCGGTGCTAGAAGTGGGTGATGGTAAAGAGACCAACGAACAGGGAACCTTGAGACAGGTATGATGAGAACATGCGACTGCAACGGGGAGTGTGCGAATTTCACCATATATGATGTTTCCGATGGTTTCCAAACGGGCACCACCTACTGGCCATTTATTGACGTCCATTCTGACCGCTTTTTTGTTGATGAAGTACAGGAAAACATTGCTGCCGACATCGAAGCAGGCATCGATCCCAGTGGCAATCAAGGAAAGCGACAGGGAAGATATAGCGGCATAGACTAGCGGATGATTACTGAGGCGACCAAGAGGGACAGTCAGAGTTGAAGACGTACGCTGAAGGACGCAGAGGAGGATGTTTGCGGCAAGGCTTGCCCAGACAGCGATTTTGATCTTGGGAGAGAGGTCAGGCTTGCATAGCTAGTGAAGAATGAAAGCCCACTGAGAGGCGAGAAGCTTCTTCCAGATCCTTGGCTTCTCTCGTATGGTCGTCCATCGGCTTCAAGAGGGAGTGGATAAGCTGGGTGATAAGATTGTGAACTAACATGGGGTAAATGGAGATGCTGGATCGTACACTATTTTGTTTCCGGTGATACGACTCGAGAGATTTGCCATGTTTGTTACGACGGCGCAGCTGGGACAGCTCGTCGTCCGTCTTGAGCCCGACACGGAACATGTAGGGGTCAGAGACAGACTCTGTCCTCATCTCTAAGTCGGGTACTAAGACATCAGGCAACTGCGTAACATGATGTTTGGGCTGCAAGGCATGGATAAGATGAAAAGCGCACCTCTGGAGAGATCGATGTGTGAGAAGACATGGATATATGCGATTACGTCATTCCGCCAAGTTCAACACGGTCATAATGGATGCAGACAACAGCCAGTCGCCCATTGCCCTGCCGCTGTTGCTGCTGTTGCTTGTGTTCCTCGTGTACGTATGGTCACTCTAACCGTCTCAGGCTTTACGTCGTGGCTGACATAATATACTTTGGCAGTGTTGCTGGACTAGGGTGGTGTCTGCTCTCGTCGTGTCTCGGTCGAGAAGCGTTTCAGCTCTGGTCGCTTTCGGGCGGGCGGGGACGATATCGGCGTGTTGAGGACGAGATGTGGGAAATGCCAGAGCGTCAACGCGGTCGATGACGTATCTCAAGTACTACGATGTCGATGTCATCCCGCTCAGACGGTCTATAAAAGAGGTCCGTTGACTCCACCAGCTAGATGACTTTTGGTGCCCGACTGGGCCTTTCTGCCAATCCATGCCGCTGGTCGCTACGGTATGTACGACGCAAGTGGATCAAACTTTCAGACTTGCGTTATATCCTCCCAGACACCCACTCTTAGCGCTCTCGCTCCGTTAGCTTAGACCGCTTCAAACGGTCATCCATCCCATATTCGTCTCGTTGCTATTCCTCAGCCACAGGACGGTGAGACTGGGCTTCCGTGCGTCAAGGAAGAAATCGACTGCATCCATCACTGTCTTCCACTTCCCGATTTATAAATCTACAGCATTCCAATGGTACTGTTGAGGATGTGATGGAAGTGGTGAATGCCGACTGGGTTCATTTTGCGTGTCACGGTCTCAACAACCCTTTCGACAGTGGACTCTGCCTTGCGAACCCATGCTACGGACGCTGTGGACGCACTGCACCATGCTGTCCAGCGTCTCCGCGAGTCTGGCACTCCGTTCTCCTCTTGGATTCCCTTTGTCCATGTCAGTCGGTAGATTAAAGCGCAGATCCCCTATGGTACGCTCTTTGAGAATCAACTATTCCTTCGTGTGTTCCTTTGTTGGATGATCCTTTGGTGACTGTAAACGCGTTTCTAACAAATATGCACTGCACGGTATAGTCGAGGCGTGTCGTAATCTCTACAGACTTGAGAACTGGTTACCCTCTGTCGACAGGAGTAAGGGGTACCAGATGAACGATCCTCACAACTGACTAAACCTCGTTGAAAAGCGGTCAATAACGCCCATAAACCTTTACTCCCATATTCGAACAAAACTAGACGATTCATCAACTATCCGGATTTACTATTGTCCGCTTCTTCTTGGTTGACGACGGACCCTTCTTCTTTGCCCGCGTAACCTTGATCGGTTCAGGTGTACTCGCGCGCGCGTCCTCATCTGCCACCTCATACTGTTGAAACGACGGCAGCGTAGGGGGTGGCGTCGATATGCGATCGAACAACCCTGGCGAACGAGACAGCGAGGCAGGCACCGACTCTTGGCGATGTACCTCCGAAACGACGCCCTCTGGCATTTGGCCTTCCTTCTCCACGACGAAATGGGGCGGCGCTGAACGAGAACTGTCG
>JBBPNU010000027.1:0-41684 GCA_038091055.1 Leccinum angustisporum
CGGAAAAACTTACCAGTGAAAGATTTGGGAGGAGTGCCGATCGAAATGGTCGCATACCATATTCTATCCATGTATTCTGTCAAATCAACGCCGACTCCGTTCCCGACCCGTTTCACAGCAGAAGGATGCGGTGTTACCTCGTTCCTATCGGAACCATCTACGCCGCTTGGCCCACTAATGATTTTGCTGAAAACGTGTGAACGAAAACAATGCCTGAGGACATCACAGGTCGACTTACGCGTTATGTGATGTAGCATGAAATTTGCGTGCGGCGGTATCTGAGGATTCTGAGCGTCTCGTGAGTGGTATGGCTATGCCACCACTTTTCCCCCTAGGATTAGGTGTTTGGGTGGCCAGAACGAAAATAGCCACTGTGAGGGCAACGATTGTGATCACCTTGAAGAACATTGGGTATCAAATGTGGAGGAGCATAAATACCATCAAGTACATGCGCCTGACTTAAATAATCGTCTGGACGGCATCACGTCTAGGAACTAACCGGATAAAAATCAAACTGATGAAGTACATTCGGATCATCGAAACAGGTATGAGTGAAGAGTTTAGCAAAAGAGTTTGTACCCACGAGACGGATTCAACCGAGAGCACTGTAACTCTAGTCTCTTGGTGGTGCATGTCACTAAGTTTTCCTCCAGTGCAAGGCGGTGCCGACTCGGAGTTCGAGAGCGGCGACGACGGGACATGACAGCTGGATGCGTCATGTTGCGGTTCAAACTCAATTCTACCGTATGCGTGAGCTAGGAGGCGATCCGCGAGTCGGTGCCGTCTCCATCTTTCTTCGATTACCGCAAAATTTTGGATATGTTAGCGTTTCGTTGCAGAAGCAAGTTAGTTGTCACATTTCCACGTCAGCGAGAACAGGTGGGTGTAGCACTCGACCACTGTAGGGCCTCGCTACCTTCCAAGGCTCTTTCTCAGCTCAGCCAGAGATCGATTTCTTGGGATGCAGCGACAGAAGACAAGTCTCGGGCGTGCTTTGTGACTGCCTGTACGGACTTGATCCAGAGTTAACATATCCGTGGAACGTGTTGAGGAAGGATTACGGTTGAATAGGTGATCATACTATGTGCGAGTGGAGGTCAATAATGATCAACAAGGAGTAGAAAGAGACAGAACTCGTTCGACGACCGCTAGATGACGAGAACTTCTTTTCGTAATAGGTATACCTGGGCGAACGTGAGCGTGCCAGTGGCAGGCCGAGTGGGACGACGATTAGTAGTACATACTCATCTTGCTGTTGGTACCCCCCCCTTGCTAGCGCCGCGGGCACTGACGAACGCGTCGAACCAGCGCTTTACTCCGCAACTACTAACGGGGGCATGGAGATGATCTTGTTGCGACGTGCTCCCTGTCGGCGGTCGCCCGTTGAGACATGTTGAAGACTCGATGTGAAATGTGGGGAATGATTAATGAGATACCAACCTAACTTCACTCGCGCCACTCACTTCCGAGCTCCACATAATCAACCTCTTCGGCGACGAGGACACCCCATATCAGAGTGCATTCACCCCGCGAGGGACGCACTGGACGACAAAGACGATGTGAAAGAAGGGAGCTTTCGAGTCTCTCCTCGTAGCACACGGAGTGATGTCCAAAGAATGTATCTTCCGGATTGCAGGACACAAATAGGGTCCGCGGGCCCCGATTACAGGTTCGACTTTGCCCAAGTCAAACTCCTCGAACTAATATTTATAGATAGTGAGTCTGTCGGCCATGATTGCCAGTGAGACAGTGCGTATTGATTGCCAGTTTACTGTGCCACTGCGAGTGGTTTCCATGGAAGAAGATATCGATCAGACTAGTGGCTAGCAACTAGTAGTACTGTCAGACCACACTCATCTCATGATAAGGTGCGGCGGCAACCTGAATCCTTACTTCATGCCAACCGGATGAAACAAACTCAAAATCACCACCGTCGGGATGACGTGATAAATGTCAACTTGGATTAGGTGGCTAGTTTCGTCACTGATCTCATGGATACTGTATGGAGTAAGTACCCTTATGAAAGTAGTATCGTGGTATTAGCGGCATCTTGGACTGTCACCAACTTGGGGTCAGTGACGTTGCCGTCATTCATAAAGTTAGGGATGAGGTACGCAGCAACTTCGCCCGGTAATATTTTCCCCCTTGTAAGATCAAACCATCTTTCGGCATGAACCGCAATCATCCAGCGCATTTTGGGTATGTATATCTTACATGGAATATGCTTCATGATACCATAACTCCTTGGTCGATCCTCGTCTTCTTTCACGCGCCTTTCTGTAAAATATCGTAATGACCGGGCCTGATGCAAACAAACCATCAACGACGTCGATGTGGCCAGAGAACGATAATCGCTCACCGGTATAGTAAAACCAGTGGTTCTGCACCACCCGACACGTGTTCGGAAAAAATCGACAAAGTTGACCTGGCCGTTTGCGGAGCGGCCATCGACAGAGATTTGCATTTGAGACTCCGGATCGAAGAGAAAGTCTGCGAACTGATCGTCGTTGCGCATCTGGGCAGAGGTCAGCAGACGCATATACATCACGATGTAGTTGGAGGCTGGAAGGATGGTGTGAGACGGACGGACGCCATGTACAGATGGTGAGCGTACACATTGGGTCCACGAAAGTACTCCAGAGCTCCTGATTTGCCTTTGGAAGGCCTAGATGACGGGACCGAACCACATCCTGGAGGAATCTCATATGGTTGTTCATAGACACTATCGTCGAAGCCGGCGGATAAAAGCATATCCCTGGTAGCAGCTAACTGATCGTTGTTGATCCCCTGAGAGCGTATGAGCCGATCCAGGTAGGCAAATGCCAACGCCAAAGGACTGCAATGTATCTAAAAATGAGATCACGACAGATAAAGTCTGAGGGCCGCTGTGGTATGTATGTATTTTAGTTTACAAGCAGACTCGGAGCCTTCGGACAGTTTCGAAATGCATGTTCGTTAGTACGGTAAACCGAACAATTCGACGTTACAGTCCCCCATACGAAGGTCCTGCTTGTATACATATAAGATGTACATAATTGGTATCATCACTCTTGAAAAAAAAAGGAGCGATAACCATAGAGTAAGTCTCGGAGAAGGTGAAAAAAAGGACGAGGGATCGATGAGGAAGAGAGATACTACAAGTTTATGTAACTCCGTGGGGAGATTCCCATACTAGGGTTGCCGTTGGCGACTGGTAACCAGTGCTCGCTGAGAAGAAGCAGATACTGAAAAGACACAGAGCGAGTGAGAACGGGACCACGCCGCCGAGAGTGCACGACAGTTACCGCACGCGGTGACGCGGCGGCGTCATCGTATCGTCGCGTCTGAGTGGGGCATGCTGGCGCTGCACTGTTGAAGCATCACGGTACCGATGTCCTGCGGTCGTAGCCGCCGGCGCACGCTCAAAACTCAAATTCATACGAAGTCGGGACGTCTGCACGGATCTTGCGACCGTGCGATCGAGACAGCGTGAAGGGTTGCCCGGGTTTCCATCGTTTGGCTTGGCAGAAAACGAGGGAGCATATGGGAGCGTAGGAGTCTGCTTTATGCCTTTTCGACTTTTGTGTTTGGGCGAGTCCCCTTCAACTTTACGCTTCTTTCCTTTTGACTCTTTACTCTCTTCGGTTTTCGTTGGTTTCACTGTGGGCGTGGGTGCCGCGTCGGCAGCGGGCTTGTCCACTGAGGTTTCGATAGCGTCTACGTCCATCGACAAGTCTTCCGACCGAGTCTTCTCGAATCGTGCACCACTACGGCACGAAGACATGCTTGAGCACGTCCTTTGGATAAGATGTGGCGTGGGGGATTCTGGTGAACGACCGTCCAGTTTTCTGCAGGCGTCGCGACCGAAGGTTGAGCAGAAACAACAATGTGGCGCAATACCGGAGCCGGTGTAAGATGTGAGCAAAAGGGCATGTACATGAAGAAAGTGGGACGCGAGGTATAACTTGCCCATTTTTCTCTTGGGAGTAGACAAGACAGCCCACGGAGCTCGTCGCCACCTGCCAGCTCTGCGTCATCTTCGCCGGTGGACTACATCAGCAAATCACTGAAAATCTCCAAGAGTCACACAGTTTACCACAGAATCTCTACTAAAGCCACATGGTGACACAGAAAGCAACAGCATTCAAGAAGCTGCCAGAATAACAGACATCCAGCTTCATAGATAGATAGTGTATTACAGAACATTACAGGATTCCAGAGAATCCAGAACAGCAGACATGTAGCTCCACAGATTCACAGTGGATCACAGTCCTCCAGAAGCCACATTTATATAGGCTAGATTTTGTCCGACTACACAGAATTTGTACAAGATTTGTTGTATATTCGTACCATAGTATAAAATGAGATCATTGGCAATTCTGTGGCTACTGTGGTCATAAGTTCACAAAGAGCAGTATGTCATATTTATCATGATTGTGCAACAATCAAACAATAATTGTAACGGACAAGGACAGTGAAGAGAGAAGAGAAAGTAATACGCTAAGATACATACTCACTCAAACAATGGAACATGGATTGTGGGTAATGCTAAAGTTGTCCGTCAACCTGAAGCTCGTCAATCATCCTTCACGTGTTCGGCTTCCCGAACGGCGCGACTGTGATTTGACCATTCGAGACGACACGGGCAGACGTCCTCGAGTTGATGTGTTATACACCTTTGGGACACGACAGTCTCGCTGACGGCCGCCGCAAAGGCTAGATTCACCTCCTGGGCTTGACAGACTTGCTTCTCACAGTGTCCAAGTTTGCACCCGCTGCCAGGAACCGCTTTCTGCACGTCGCCGGATCGCAGGGGATCCACCGCATTCCGTCGTCGCCCCTCGAGATGGTCAGATCACTCTGGGGGTCAGGCTCACATCCTCCTTTCTTCCCTCGCTCGAGAACCGCTGAGGCGCGGGAACAGGCCCTTGAGAATCGACGACGAGTCGGTTGACGAATTTCTTACCAGACGATTTGGCCCCGAGTTTGCATGGGTGTTTGGGAGCACTTCGATCACGTTAATTCTCGCGTCTAAGCTGGTTCCGTGCGAAAGACACGTACACAATTTATCGCGCTCGTGTTCTTGTAGTTGAATGGAGCCGTCCGAGTGGAAGAAGAGTGCCAAAGCGGCAAGGGCAACACCGACGCTCATGTCCGTCCCGGTGTCGCATGCGATACATAAGCTGCGGTGGTGCTGGAGATGGTATCGGATGAACGGAATTGAAAACAGTAAGAACGAGGAGATGGTGTTAACCCAGCGTACGTACTTGCTTTCCTGCCACCAGGGCGTGCGGGAGTGGTAACGGTGACGCACGAGGATGTGATGAGCACTACGAGCGGCGAGAGACCCGCCGTGCGCTCGGGCACGGCCAAGTACGCATTGTCGAGGAACAAGAGCGACACGATTTCGGCGTGTTCTTTTCCAGCTTGGTACAGAAGTAATATAAACAGGTCACAACTTGTCCATTCAACAATTGCTGCGGCGTCGTCATGGACCCCAACAACGACACGGCAGAACGGTCAGAAACGAGCTGTAATGAACAGTATGACTCGGACGACGTTTGTGCAAACGATGAGCCTCTCACCAGTCCGTCAGCCCTGGTGGCCACGTTGTCGAGACTTGTTGCTACATTCTCGGCTACTGCTCGCATTAACAAGGGATCGAAGCGTGCAGAATCGAATTCGTTGGTGACCATGCGCACAGTATCGTTGCTTTCGACCAAGCCAGGAGGTGACCGATAACCGCTGGAAAATGCCTGAGCGATTGCTTCATTCATTCCCGTCGATGACCGAGAAACGTAAATGACTTCAAAGGCAGAAAGCAAACGAAGCACGAGGATGGTTTCTGGACTTGGTGTCGTTGGCATTATGAACATTCAAAGGCTCCAAAAGAGACTCACGATTGATAAGACGGCGTGTATACGGTGTCCGTATGCACGGCGATGCTAGCAAAGAATTCGTGAAAAAGCCGTAGCAGCCTAGGATAGCCAGCGCTCAGTGTTGGCTGTAGGAAGCTCGATCCTATACTCACGATCAGGTCAAATCGACGACGTCGAAACAATCGCTGACCTTAGGCAGCGTCGCATGCAAGTCTGTGTAACCTCGACACGGTACTTGTAAGCTCCTTTTGATCGCGACGAGCAGGGGATTGCCGATCTGATCGTATCTGCTTCGTATTTTCTAAACGATGCATCAAAGGCTCCAAAAGAGACTCACGGTTGATAAGACGGCGTGTATACGGTGTCCGTATACACGGCGATGCTAGCAAAGAATGCGAGAAAAAGCCGCAGTAGCCTGGGATAGCCAGCGCTCAGTGTTTGCTGCAGGAAGCTCGATCCTAATACTCGGGGTCAGGTCAAATCGACGACGTCGAAACAATCACTGACCTTTGGCAGCGTCGCGTGCATGCTTTTCCAAAGTTTTGCCCAGCGAAACCCAAAATACAATACAGTGCTTGGTTACTGTCAATCGCCTGACGTTCGTCCGCGTGATCAACCGTGTCTGCAATCACACGGACGATGTTGCCGTGTCCGACCTTCGTTTTGGGCTCACGTCGACCTTGGCGACTGGATCCAGGTCATGTTCAACCATCAAAGAGGCCGTCGGGGACTTTCCAAGGGAGAGGTGCCATCCTCGAAGGCGGATGTGATCAGGGCGTCATTGGCAGGCGACCGTGCGAACGAGCGAGTGGGATGGGACGACAAAAGCGCCAGACCAGTTGATAGCGCTACAACAGGATCGATCAGCCAGCGTGCCTCGGATTAGTAAACGATACGCACTCCGATGCGACGACGAGGTTGGCGTCCCCCAGGCCACGAGGTTTCCAAGCATCCGAGGTCCAAGCATCAAAGAGGCCGTCGGGGACTTTCCAAAGGGGTGCCATCCTTGAAGGCGGATGCGATCAAGGTGTCATTGGCAGGCGACCGTGCGAACAAGCGAGTGGGATAATGTCAGGGAGGTACGTCGTGTGTACTCGCACTGAATAATGATGGAAGCGGAAGGACGACGAAAGCGCCAGACCACTTGATACCGATGTAGCGCTACAACAGAATCGATCAGCCAGCGTGCGCTCGCAGTAGTAGTAGACGACACGTACTGCGGATGCGGCGACGAGGTTGTTGTCCCGGCGCTGGAAGAGACCTTGACGTTATGGAAACTCTGTTCCTTCCTTCTTCAATCTTGGCTCTCCTTATCCGAAGACATGGCTAAGGGCGCATCAGGGTGGGTGTCGTGAACGATGCGCGCGCCGTGTTGAGGGTCGAGTAAGACTCTGGCTCAGAGTTGGAGGAGCCAGAGGGCGTGTCTCAGAGGGTGAGTCGCTGGAGGGAAGCTCCCGGCGCTTGAGGCCGTCACGGGGTCGGTCACGGTGGCATGGACGTGCTACGACAAAGACAAACTTGTTGACAGGTGTGATGCGGCGTACCGATTGGGCAGTGGAAACGACTCGGAGATAAGTTGGTACTAGTTCAACGAAAACGGATTGTACTATACTAACGGAAATAACTTAGTCTAAGTATAATACATACATATATGTATCGAACGAAATCAACACAAAATGGTGCAGTAACCTCGAGTGTAAGTAATACGGCGACAGAAGAATATCGAATAATCACGGTAAGACATATATATGTTGTGCATATAAACAATATTTACCGCATCCCTCTAAAGAAAAACATATGTGCATATAAACAATACCGCATCCCTCTAAAGAAAACCAAAAAAATAAGTAACACAACGGATTGTTAGTCAAGTTGCACGGCAAGGATCCGTCCACCAACTGCCTGAGTCAAAATACCTAATCATCATCAAGTAAGTAGTATGCCCTACCCAACGATGTTTGAGTGAGGGTGTCCACTCACCATTTCTGTGTGATCTTCGAACGTATAAAGAAGGCCGGCGAAATTTTGGCATGGGTTGAGGCCGACCATGAGTACTGAATAGTGCATTAATCGTTCCAATATCAAGATCCTTCCTGTCAATTGTGTCCTGCGACCGTCGGGCTTTGAAGCGATGTAGCTCGACGACCTTCTCATGCTCTCGAACGACACACTCTGCTAAAAATCTTTCCGCACGGGACACATCACGTTGTGCATGAACGATGTCAAGCACCAGGCACGCTTCTTCGTCTTCTACATCACCAGCATGCTGTTCCTATGAGCTTTTTTTAGCCTACTAGTAGCACGATCAGTGACTTACAGTAGAATCTCCAGAGTACGTTGCATAGACCTCTTCGATAAATTTTCGTTTTGACGTGTCCACGGATAAACTGCGTGTCGATGTTTGTGCTGGAATGTTGAAGGACATGGTCTGGACTCTGGGTGCGTTGCTAAAATTGTTGTTTGTTTGTTCATTTGCAAGAAAGGAGATCTCATTCCCTCGGAGAGCGAGCATCCGAGTCAGGCTACGGGTATCATGCCTCGCTGTCCTTCTTGCGGAAAGGGTGGATTTGCAGACCATGAATCTGTGGCAAGACATATGAGCCAACCACGGTCAGGTTGTGCAAACTGGAATGACAACCTCGTTCGTCTCCATGAACAACTTATTCCCGGACCAGATCACGACTCGGATACCATCGCCGTTGACGAGTCCTCGGCCATGCAAGTTTATGACGAATCAAACGGAAACGAGTGGCCTGACGGTACACCAGCAGAAGACTTACCAGAACGCTCCTCCACGACTGAGTATTTTCCCGGAGCCGCCCGAGCATATGAGGGAGGCAAAACATTTCTCGACAGGTTTGAAGCAGACGAACTAAGCAAGTACCGGACCTCGAATATCTACTACCCATTCGCTTCTCGAGGTGACTGGGAGTTAGCCTCTTGGCTTCTTCGCTCAAGTTTGAGCATGAACGCAATCGATTCTCTTTTGTCCATGGATCTGGTTCGTCTCTTTTTTCTGGCTCATTAGACGCGCTCGTTGACATTTGGTTTAGATGAAATGTTTACCTATCTCATTTCGAACGGCTAAGGAACTGCGAAAACGGGCTGAACTGTTACCGAGTGGTCCCCGCTGGATGTCGCGTCAAATTTCCACCTCTCATCCGACCAAACGCAATGTCTTTCTCTACTGGCGTGATCCGCTCGAGCTCCTGGAATATTTGCTCAACAATCCGATGTTTACGAATGCGATGGAGTTTGTACCATATCGGTTGTACAAGACAGCCAATCGCCTTTACCGTGTCTATACTGAATGGATGTCAGGGAACGATGCTTGGGAAATGCAGGTCAGTAAGTTTTCTTTCACGAGAACTTGTACTAACTTCCACTAGTCCCACCTTCCTCAGGGCGCGACCTTACTCGGAACCATACTTTCTTCGGACAAGACCAACATCTCGGTCTTGACGGGCGACCGTGTCGCTCACCCCCTCCTCATCAGCCTGGCCAACATCAAGATGGCCACTCGTCTCAAATTGTCCTCCCACGCCTTTCTGCTCGCCGCCCTCCTCCCCGTGCCGAAATTTCTTCATAAAAACAAGCGCATGAAGGGAGTACTCGAAAATCGTCTTATTCACTACTGTCTAGATATCATCCTCGAGCCCTTGAAACGTGCCGCCACGATCGGGTCCATGTTATCCGACCCCCGGGGCTACCAAAGGTACTGCTTCACCCCCGTAGCAAGTTATATTGTCGACACGCCCGAAGCAGCCATGCTCGCTGGCGTCGGGGGGAAAACATCACCAATAACGACAGCCATGTTCAAACAATTCGGGGATTCGTTTCAACACGAGCCGCGCACCGCGTCAAATACACTTGCTGAACTTGCGGTTATAGCTACAACAGCGGATCCTCAAGATGTCGAAGCGTACTTCCGAGAAGCACAGAAGTTCCGTTTGAACGGTGTCGACCAACCCTTTTTCCGTAACTTTCCCTTATCTTGTCCCAGTCGATTTCTTACTGCCGAGTTGCTCCACCACCTTCACAAACAATTTGGCGATCACGACCTCAAGTGGAGCATCAACGCATTGGGCCCTGCGGAAATTGATTTCAGATTCTCTGTGCTCCATCCCGTTACGGGGTTCTCTCATTTCAAAGAAGGCGTTTCGTCACTCAAACAGGTCACGGGCCGTACATACCGTGACATGCAACGCTTCGTTATCGCAGTTATCGCCGGCTCCGCACCTCGCGATGTGGTCATCGCGATCAGAGCGCTTATGGATTTCCGATACCGCGTGCAGGCGTACGAGATCACGGACGATGATCTTGCTCTCATCACGTCTGCCTTGCACGAGTTTCATGCACACAAGGATGCTATCATCGATGCCGGCCTACGTCAGGGAAAAGGTGGGAGACGCATCGAGAATTGGCATATTCCCAAATTGGAATTGATGCAAAGCATCGCGCCAAGTATTCCCAGGGTCGGCGCCGTTATCCAGTGGTCCGCTGACCTTACTGAGCACGCACATATCGAGCAGATCAAGGACCCTGCGCGTGGAAGCAATAACAAAAATTACGACCCTCAAATTTGCCGGCAGCTCGACCGTTTGGAGAAGTGTAGAAACTTCGATCTCGCTTTATCTCTGAAAACTCATACTCCCTGTACTGATACTCTGGATGAAGGGAACGAAGACGCTGGTCATCCTGACGACGACGGGATTGCAGAACCGTATACACCCCGGACGGTGTCCCCCAGACGACCGACCGATTATTTCGCCCGTGCGCTGGCTCTGGAGTCGTCAAAAGAGGAACATGCGCCTTTGCCGCATCGTAGCTTTTCCGTCGGGAGAGTGGCCTTCAACCTTGGTTATGACCCCTCAATACGTTTTATCTCCATCACTGCTGCCGCCGAGCTATTCGGACTTCCGGATCTACGAGCGGCCCTTGCCGATTTCTACTCTCATGAGCGAGCCAAAGGAGTTCATGCTGTGCGTCCAATCGGCGGTATCCGAAGAGTATCAAATTTTTCTCTCCCATTCGAGCACATTCAAGTCTGGTTCAAACTTCGCCTGCAAACGACCGAGTTCCACACACATTCCATACTACCCGCACAAACTCTCCATGCGTCGCCCCCGGAAGGCGAGTGGCTGCATGGGCGTTACGACACGGTAATAACGAATACCGATAGTTCATATGCGTGGCCGACGAGCGGTATGAAAGGGGAGCACAATTTTGAATTTATTGTCACGTATTTTCTAACTTGACCGTCAGCAGGTCATTCCGTCGTGCAACTCCGACTTATCTTGCGACCTGTGGCAAAACCTAATCAACAACGGATCTGGGCCGACCGGTTTTTGACTTACGTTCAACGTTTTGATATTGTCCCTCAGCAGCGTCTAAGTGGAGGTCGCGACTTGTCAACGCAAATGTACGTTCTTAAGAGAGCGGTGCGCACTTCTGGGGACCGTGTGGGTGATGTTATTCCTCTGACCAATATACGGGCGTATGCGAACCTCGTTCCGCGCTTTGGTACTGCCGCGGACTCCCGTTTGACAATGTTCAACGCTTTAGAGCACTCTCGCGATTTTTTCTTAAATAAGTTTTTCGATAAGAACATATACTACCCCCTTTCTCTTTAGCACTATGGTTACAAGTTATTGTGTTCGTGGTGGAGTTTGCGGAGTATTGTAGTATTGCGGTGCCTGCCAATCTAGTCGATCTTGGCGTCTGTGGTGGTGTTCTGTCGCTCTGTCGCTCTGTCGCTCTTATGGCACCTCCCACCCAACGTTTCCGCTCAGTAGACGCCGTGTACAAGCTCGGCTCTTTCCCTGTCCCTAAAGCTGGTCGGTCGGTCGGTACGATGGACAAAATCACCGCGGAAGAACTTGAAAATGCTATCGTTTACGAATCAGACCAGTCGCCCGATTCAAGATTACAACTAGGGCATGCTCTCGACACTATTCTCGCCGATTTTTCTGCTGATATCCCTACCCCCGACTCTTTGTTTATTTCTGATGAAATCTACTCGAAGTACTGTCCTACGTTTCTCAATACCCCCGCCACAAAAAAGCAAATTCCCCTCTACAACCAGGCCACAAAAGAGTGGAACTGGCCCATGCCTTCCCCAAGGGACGTTGTCGTGACGCAATCTACTACCAAGTCTACGAAAAGCACAAGAAAGTCCGCGAAAGAAGCTGGTTCTGGAGGTCGGGAAGAAACTCTCGTAGCCGCGTTTTTTAACGCCGTCGCTACGGCTGTGGCCCCGCACGTGCAAGCAAACACGGCGGTCAACTCGGACACCCCCACGTTGAACGCACCGCCACACCGCCATTGGTTGGGGTCTTACAGCAACCGCCGCTTGCCCGGTGCTCCCGACGGTGCCGGTGCGTATGACCGCCACCCAGACCTCATTCTCGTAGAGTCGGCAACCTACGCCACGCAATCGCTGACTTGGGCCGACCCCGTCGTCCTCGCCGAGTATACTACCGAAAAATGGACCCCCTCCAATCGTCTCATGAAGACTCTGCACACCAAGTCCTACCTCGCACTCCTCGATCAACCTTGGCGACGCTTCGTACTGTGTTTATCCTTATGCAAGCGGGAGATGCGTGCCCACTTATACGACCGCTCCGGACTTTGCGTCTCCTATCCTTTCGACATCCATCAGAATCCGCAGCAATTCGTCAACCTCCTTGCGGCAGTCGTGTTCGGCAGCAGACAATGCGTCGGCTTCGATCACACCATCACTATCTACCCCACCCCTTTCGTTCGGCTTTCACGCAGAATCTTTGTTGTCGAACCGACGGGGCTCCCGTCCCCTATCCATGAAGGCGAAGAAGAGGCTTGTGGAGACAAAGAAGAAGCTTGCGGAGACAAAGAAGCCGTCCACCATGACGAAGAAGTCGTCCACCACGACGAAGAAGTCGTCCGCCACCACGACGAAGCCGTCCACCACCACCACGACGAAGCCATCCACCACAACGACGACGACGACGACGCCGTCCGTGATGACGAAGAAGCCGTCCGTGGTGACGAAGAAGCCGTCCGTAATGACGAAGAAGCCGTCGAAAACGAAGAACCCGGGACAATGTCCACCGCTGATGCACTCCCCGTCGTGATCGTCCCACCCTTTCCCGCTGACGTCTCCCTCACCGACGTTCTTTCGCTGCCCCGAATGGGGAAGATCGAGGTGAATCGGAATTCATACGAAATACTTCAAGTGCTCTTCTCGTCTTCAGGTTTTTTGGGACGAGGTACCATCGTTTATCTTGTTCGCCGCCAAGATCAGGCATACATTGTCAAGGACCACTGGGTTGAGAATACAGAGAACGAAAGGATGATGATGGAGAATGTGAAGGGGATCTCGGGGGTGCCGACTCTTGTGGAATACTGCGAAGTCGAAACATCGGATGGTGTAGTTGACAGGACTACTCGTTATCGCGAGGAGCGACAATGCGGCAAGATGAAGGGTAACAGGATCCATTTCCGAAGCGTCATGACTCCATGCGCCCGATCCTTGCTGAGCTTTCGGTCGAATCGAGAGCTAGTCCAATGTATTAGAGACGTTGTTGAAAGTAAGTAGCTAACCTTCCCCTTCTTTGGGTACTCGTTTACGTTGAGTTTAGTCCAAGCAGAAGCAAACCGGAGGGGCATCCTTCATCGCGATACCAGCCCTTCTAATATCCTTATCGAAGACCTCGAGGATGGGGTCCGTGGAATGCTGATCGATTGGGAGTTCGCCGTAGCAAAGACGGTCGATGAGAAGTACAGTGTTGGCGGGACTGTAAGTGCTGTTCGTACACATATTCTAAATGTACTCAACTGTGTTTAGGGCACCATCCCATTCCTCTCGAGATTTCTGTTAGCGCAAATTTCCAACGAACTTCGGAAACGTAAAGCAAAGAAAGCCATTTACAAGGATGGCCTTATCACTTCAATGACGCTCGGTCCCAGTGAGGATTTCACCGTTAAACACACGCCGGAGGACGACATCGAATCGCTCTTCTACGTTCTAGTGTGGATTGCGGTGCTGTATGACGGCCCTGGTGGTCAGGACCGGGAAAACTTTGATTTCGGCACCTCCTTCGTCGCAGAATGGACGGAGAGTGCGATCAACAGCGGCTTGAGCTCGGCACACAATGCCAAAGAAACCCTGATCTCCTCGGCAACTTTCGACTTCGCAGACCACGTCTCACCGTATTTCCACGCCCTCATCCCACTTCTTACAGAATGGCGTGAACTGTTCCGAACCGCAAATTTTCATCGAACGAAGGTCGGATTCAACGAATGTTTATTATTATTGGACAAATATCTCAAGGACCTCCCCTCGAATGACGGATACGTTCGGAGAAAGGAGACCGATGAGCTTCGAAGATCGTTACCATCATCCGCCTCTCGAATAGTGCTGAGGCCAAAGTCAAACGTCACTCGCAAGCGGCAGCGAGAAGTTCGAAGTGCGGGGGATAAACCCGCTCTGTACAAACGTCCCAAGAGCGGAGAAGTGTAATGATCTATGTCATTTTACGTACAATGCCGTCACGAACAAAATCAATTTATTGGCTGTTTGTTCTGTTCTCTAGTACCTTCTAAGTTCTACCTTATGCACTCTCGACATGAAGGTAAAAAGCGTCATGTGGATGACAGTGGAGATGTTGATGCCGTGAAGAGACTCAGGCGTGTAGCTGAGTTCGACTTACCAACTGTCCAGGAGTCTCAGGCTTTTCAGGCTTCGCTACCGCGTCCCGCGAGAACGGGGGCGGGTTCAGGAGGACGGACCGCTCAACTACAACGGATTGGTGCTGTTCTAGAGGCACCGCAAAAACGCAAGTCACGCACAACGTTACCAGAGGATGCTCAGCGCAACCCTCTCGCTCCCGAGTCGCTCACTGGCAGTGAGAGAAGGGTAAGTATACCTCAATTTCGGTCAATTTTATCAACTCTAATCACTGTCATAGAAATCAAAGCGGGACCCACCTGTTGCGAATGCCCAGGGGGCCAAGAAGGTTAGTACATGACTGTTGGATCGTATTTCTACCTTCACCATCTCTATCCAGGCGTACTCAGCGCCCAAACCCCATTTCGTGATGAATTCTGGCAACGACAAGTTTGGCTTCCGCCCCTCCCTTTGTATCGGCAATCCAGGATCGCGGCCGCGACTGTCTACGTCCGGTACCTCGTCGATCCCCCAAGCGTCCACCTCTGGCGTTTCGGGCACCGTTCAACACTATCTTCAGCATTCACCCTCGAGCCGATCACATGACGTCTCTCAGTCAGGCCAAAGTGCTTTACTCGCTGTTGAAGAGAATGATCCTGACCAGGATTTTTTTTCCCGCAACTTGGACAAGCGTACGAGGCAGTACAATAATAACGAATACAACGACAGCAACTCCGGTGGCAGGAATGACGATCATAGTGACGAGGATGGTCGTGATAGAGCTAATGGTCACGGTGGGGAGTCGGATGGCAGCGACAGTGGTCGCCGAAATCGGTTTTCCGGTTCGTATTCCCAGAATTGACACCAAATAACCATCCTTGCTGACCCGGGTTTTTACCGTGAAACAGGAGGCCAGCAAGTGGCTCGCCACCCATCACTACCACCCGATCACGAATTTACTTACTCTCGTGACGAAGACGAAGGTGACGCAGCCGCTCGTTTGAGAGAACTAGAACAATTTCACGATGAAGACGAAAGAGGGGCAGTTGCTCATTTACGAGAACTAGACGAGTCTCGCGATGAAGACGAAGGAGGAGCGGTTGCCGATTTAAGAGAACTAGAAGGTGATGTCGATGACACTCTCGACGTTCTAGAAAGGCACCAGAACCGGAACGGAAGACCTCGTGCACCTGATCCCTCTATGCTTACAGCACTGCGCAACAGGACTGGGTCTGCCGAAGAAGAAGAACCCACCCTGTCGGAATCAACACCTATTCCTCGTCGCCGTCGCCGACGAGCGCATGATGAAGCCCCGCCGCCAAATCAGCTCGGACATTATCCTCCTATGTGGAAGGACTGTTTGGAGGCGGCCAAAGTCGAATGCAGGGCGATTCATGCCCTCTCCAATCCCTGGCCGAGGCTGCAGGTGGACCTCGAAAACTCAATCGTGGACTGTCTAACAACAGTCGTCATGGCAAGAACCCAACGTGGGATTCGGATGGAGCCCGGTTTGTACTGTCGCAGGTGAAATGTAGCGGTCCTGACACGTTTTTGTAGGTCATTGGCCGGACAAGAAGATCTATATGGCGAAACTGGTACGCGACCCGTTCTGCTCCCGTTCGTCATTCATCGTGGCCGTTCGCTGCAGCTTTACGAAGACTTGTCGACTTGGCGGTCGGAAATAAAGAAAACGGCCGTCATAGCCGCACCGCGATTTTATAACTTGAATCCTGCTCCGGGGACACAATGCCCAGACCCTAACGATTTCTCGCAGACTGCAGCTGCTGAGCTCCTCCGAAACTCGATGTTTCTTCGAGATGGCCGTGACGAAAATGTAAGTTTGGTATAACGCACCTTTATGTTCTGACCTTGTACGTTATAGGGGAAAACTAAAAATTTCGCACATCCGGCGCTCAAAGAAGTCGTCGTCAAGTTCTTTTATACAGGTCCTTGCCGTGTCGCACACCATCGCCCTGATAATTTTCGTGCGACGATTCCGAAACTTTGTCTTGCTGTCGCAGCAACTGCCGTGAGGTTTTTCTCATCACACGTTCGTGCGGATCTCTGATCGCGAAACACAGCTGAACTGTGTGCTCGACGGGTATGCACTGAATGGTGCAGGGAATATATTTCCGGCGTTTTCTGCAAAATCATACTCATCAATTTATTATGGAATTGTTACGCTTATTGAGGCCATCCTCGAGGATCCCTATCATGGCCCACGTCTCACAGACCAACTCGCCAGGTGGGCGCGGGAGGGCTGGTAGGTGTTCTTTTGCCACATAATGCTGTCGTTTGAAGGGATTTTCTATCAGGGCTGCGCTGCAATCTATTGACGCAACAATACAGCGACACGATCATCTGCAGGTTGCTTTAGATTAGTGATCACGTGATGTGTGGTCCGAATATGGATTGATCTAGTAATATATATGTGTGTAAACAGCCATAGTAGCTTTATCATACTACAGAGCTTCGGAATTGCATGTTCCACAGTCCCAAAAAACTCCAGACATTGGGTGCTGGTTCAAGGAGTTCAAAGAACTACACAAAGTCACAGTGGTCCAGAGCCACAGAACTTCTAAGAGAATTGAGTGTCTGTCCAGAACTCCACAGAACTCCACAAAGTCACAGTGGTCCAGAGATACAGGACTGCCAAGAAATTGTGTATCTGTCCAGAACCTTACAGAACTCCACAGTGACAAGAGTATCTGTACAGGTTTGTCAAGACTGGACTTGCCTGGGGGTTCTTGGACTCTATGCAGACCTGCACAACAATATACAGAACAAAGGGATTTGCTGATGTAGATATCATATGTAGTGTTCTTTCTTACCAGACTCCCGATGAGGGCTGTCCGTGATGAGGAGGGAGGGTCTATATCTAGTCCTTCGAGTGTTTCGCTTTGATCTACAGGTCCGTATACTGTTCGGTAAGGCGGCAGGACGGAGCTCGAGTAAGGAATGCGTACCGATGGTCCGAATCTGGGACGCGCGTCGCGGATAAGCCAAATCTCAGTATCTGGGTCATCATTGACTGCATCCCACTCGAATAATCCGACGTCGATGGTGTGGTCGAGCAAATATAGCACCTTGAGCGCGCGATCCCGAATTTCGGGTACACGCACCTCCGAGGTGTTCCCACCCTCGCAGCTCACCATACCCGCCAACTCGGGCTCCCGTTCCGGGCTGGAGAGCGCTTTGCGCTTCGCCCGCCCACTCTCGACTCAACTCACGCCCACTCTCAACTCACGCCCACTCTCAGGCTCAACTCACTACCACCTCTCCTCGTAGCACACGGAGCGACGTCCAAAGACTGCGGACCGGCGACTACTACCCTCGTGTGAATCCCGCAACGGCTCGTGCGCCTGCGACTCTGCACGTTCGTGTGCCTCGTCTCTCCGTCCTCACAGTCACGATGTCGAAGAAGATGACGACAATCTTAACCATAGCTGGCACGGATCCAGGTGGAGGCGCGGGAACCCGGAATTCAGGTATCTATGATTCATATTCACTCAGCCATTCCTCACTGAGACCAACCAAAAGGCTGATCTTAGGACGATTGCGGCGCACGGATGCTATGGTACTAGCGTCGTTACGGCTATGACGGTACAGAACACTACCGGCGTTTGCAAGTCGACTCGGCGTTCCTTTTAGAAAACACGGATATCCTTCAAACGGGCAAGGTAGAAGATGCCACGGATATCGTTGTGGATATGCTTTGTCGTCCTGGCGCCGGTGTGATCGTGCCATACCCTCGTCCCTGCCTTCAATCAAATAGTACGCACGCCACGGGACTTTGAGCACTGCGCTCGCGTGTGAGCTCGGGAATGGAATTTGAGGTAAAGGATCTCCGAACAATGTCAGAGTAATTCATTCTCTTTTATTGTGATGCCATGGGTATATAAACCTATATACTAGACAGAGGTTATTGGCCACCATAAACTAAAATATATACCACAGCCCCTCGGAGTAGCAAGGTGATGATACGGGTCGGATGGTGGCTGTCACGGGACAGAACGACGATCACATGGCCAGCACAAGTCAGAGACAAATAAATCTTGATTCGGTGTTAAACTATGAAACCCTAGCTACGAAACGAGTGGTTTTTAAGCCGGGAGGTCCGCCCCCTTCCTCTCCAGTGTGACGATACCGACGATATCGATTTTGTTCGCGGCCTACGGTAAAGTTGTAATCGGAATTTTGGTCGTCGCCGGCCACGATCTCTTGAACCGTTTCTTGGGAGCGTGAGCGAGAGGATATGCCTCGAACCTATTGGCAAATGTTGTCAGCGACACATCTTGTCACAAGTCGAAGCCCGCGCACGCACTCTGCCGAAGACCCATGCAGTGCTGTGCCTGACCTGGATCTCTCTGTTTTGGAGTACGAACTCGAGCACGTGCTCGCTCTCGGTCAGCCCCTCCTCGAAGCCAATGTCATCTGCAGGAGTCCACTTGATATCGATATCGCCGAGGTAGACCACAAGATCGTCCGCGTGAGGTATCCCGGGCAGCGAGAACTTTGCCAGACGACGAGAACGTAATCGACCATGGCTTCGCGACGTCGAGAAGCGTCCACGGATACCCTTGCCAATCGGCATTACAGAGCACTCTACGCGCGGGTGGTCTTTGTGCGGAGACCAGGTCACGGCTTTGGTATTGTGTACGGCATTGACTCCGAAATAAGTAAAGCCACCGTCATATTCTTCACCGACTTCGATGATGGAATGTCCAATTTCACGGCGGAGAACGAGGGCGCCGTTTGCGAGTGAGGCAGTCGTTGGACTTCAAGTTGGAGGTCAGTGAAGTTTTAGATCATGGCCGCAGCCACTTACGTCCGTCCCCCTAATACCTAAGGGTTGATGAGTGTGCAATCGTTCCTCTTGCGGACAAAAGATAAACGTACCGCCGTACAACGGATCATTCGCTACGAAGATCAAAAAAATTCAGTCTGATACCCAGGACGAGGAACAGAAATCCAACCGAGCGGGATCGCGTAATCACGCTTGTCAGCACGGGAAGCGCAAGCAGCGAGAGGCACGTCAGAATTGTTAGCATACGAGCCTCTGTACAGGCCAAATGGCGTGCTGCAGAAAGGGATGTCAGCATGCACAACTCAGGCTGCGACGGGCCTCACTCCTTTGCTTTCCCACCCATACTCCAATACCACTCTGCGATCGCAACGTCAGCAAGAATATGGCTCCATACATGAGCCAGAGACCTCTTTGTTGGGGGTAAGAAATTAAGCAAGCCTTTGACAGTGAAAAAGCGTTGTATTTGTGGACATGTCGCGAGCGAGTCAAGCGGCATCGTCCAAGAACTTTGTCGCTCCTCGATAGTGTCTGCAGTAATGCTGCGTCAGCTCCGTAGCCAAGACGCCGCGACGTCGATACGATTGAGTGATCAGAGGGATGAGTTCCAATTGTGGGAGGTACGTCCAAAACGTGAGGTCTGGGAGCACCGCTCCGCGAGAAAGGAAATTGAGCTTGGGTTGAATAGTGACCAAAGAAACGAAGTGAAGCGTAAAGGTCGTTTGAGCAATGCAGCCGGGCTTGCGATACTAGGGACTCTACGTCGTACGAGAGGACCCAAAGCACGTTCTGGCTTGCCCCGGGATGTGGAACGGGCACCGGGGAGACCTCTTGGACGACAATCCGGCCGATCAGGTCCTTGTGTATCTGCGTCGACCGAAAGGAGACGAGCTGTCCGGAGGGTCGACGCGCAGGACAAGTTCCAGGTCACTGGGAGCGAGCAGGAGTCGCAACGCCGCTACCGAGTACATCGAGCGCCAGAGCGATGAATACGCCGTATGATCATGATGTTGGATATGCGGCGGTGGGAGTCGGCGCGCACTGCTGTAGATGATGCTACCCATGGAGTGGTTGACGAGTCCGTGCATCTAGCTGCGCAGGGGGAGATGCCGATCACAATAGACACTTCTTTCGAATCGGAGGATGCCTATGAACCAGAGATGTTGGGACGCGATCGTAAAGGGGAAATGGGAAAACGCACGGGTTTGTCGAGCTGGACGACGAGGTTCGAGCCTGCCCTTAGGGTCGTTCCTGTACCGGGAGAGGCTATATTGATGTTTTGGGCTACCACGGCGCATGCGAATGCAGTGACGCAGAGGAGATGTTTGAATGAAGGGAACATGGTGTAGGGAATAACAGTAGAGGAGGAATGAGTCGCTGTATGATGGGAACAACCTCTTGAATGTCGACCGATTTATACGTCGATGGGACCACTCCGAGTCTGGTGCGCTGGCTCATACTGAAACTCGTAGTGTTGCAACGCGAGGACGCAGGTGTTCAAGAAGACGGTATGTAGTAATCTCCAGGGGTAGATATATATTGAGGGAATATTGCGACAGAGTGACGCGTTCACAATTGTGTCATCGTTTGGCAGAAGGAAACGACGACGATGTCAGACGAGGCGATCCTGCCCTCACCCTTCCTCAGCATGCATTCACCCTCCTCTCGCCATCCCTAAAACATCTCCATGATAATGCAAGAAATGCGTTGCTAGACGGCATCAAGGCCGACAGTGCGTACTTTTGTCCTCTTATGCACATCCTCTCATGTGCGTTCGCCACCAGAGATGGCCCCGTATTATCGATTCGTCACGGCTTCGGGCGCTCTCACGTCCGACCCTGCACTTCTCGAGCAGATGGAGAAAGCAATCGAGGAAGAGCTCGCAAAGCTCGACGAACGGTTCGCCGAGGCCCAGAAGACGGAGGGTGAATCTGAGATATCATATCGGACGCCCTCAAGGCGCGTGTGAACCACCTAACGCGGATAGGCGATAGGGTACGGCCCATGGCTCCTCTCTCGTACTCCTGCAGCTCAACTGATTGCGACCCTAGGAGAAGGCCGTCGCAGCCCAGAAGCTTGCGCTGGAGAAAACACCTGGACTCGGATCGAGAATAGATATATCCCTCGCACTCAAACGCATCGGAATCTTCTTTGGTGACAACGATCTCATCGCTCAAAACCTTGAAAAGGCGGAAAAGTTGGTCACCTTCGTCGATGCTTCATGTGCCCAATCTTGATATTTCATAGATACATCGAAGAGGGCAGAGATTGGGACAGACGAAATCGCCTCAAGGTTTACCGTGGACTGCACGCTGTCTCTATTCCGCAGCTCAAGACCGGTGGCGAGCTCTTGCTGGACGCGCTTTCGACGTTTACGGCCACGGAATTGATCTCATATACCGACTTTGTCTCCCTCACGATCATAGTCAACACGTTGACCCTTGAGCGACCAGACTTGAAGAAAAAGGTTCCTATTGTTTATGTGCCGTGCTCTAGAAGGCTGAGTATCGTTGCAGCTGATCACCGCACCAGACCTTATATCTGTCTTCCCCGATTTCCCTACCCTTGGTGACCTCGTAAATAACCTGTACGACTGCCATTACGCCAAGTTTTTCCTTGCACTAGGTGCGTTTCTCAGCCTAGTGTTGGCGCTCCCTGAACGATTGTTACGCCCACACCTACAGTTACCCTTGAGCAAACTTACCTCTTGCCTTCTCGATTATTGTCTCCGCATACTACGTTCGCGAAATGCGAATCCTCGCATACGATCAATTGTTGGAATCTTACCGTAGTGTTACGTTGGAGAGTATCAGCGGTGCGTTTGGAGTCGGGGTCGATTTCATCGACAGGCGAGTTCGATTTCATTTTGGCGAGCACGACCGCTCAACGAGGAGTTTTAACAGCAAGCTGTCGCGATTTATCGCCAACGGCCGGTTGCATTGCACGATCGACAAGGTGCATGAGATCGTTGAGACGACGCGACCATCGCTCAAGAACGCTCAGTTACGAGAAGGTGGTGAAGCAGGGCGATGTGCTACTTAATTCTATACAACGGTTGAGTAAAGTGCTGCATTCACAAGATTTGTATTGTCGTATCACAGCCCGTTGCAGAACGATGGACGTCAGCCATTCTCGTGGCTCCGTCGTTGGCAACATTGTATTGTTGTGCATGTCTGAAAAAGGGAAGCATGTGCGCGCTTGTGTCAACGTGTCGGTGACATTACGCGAATGCACGTGAGAGCCAGGTTTGAACCAGAACCTTTTCTTCTTCGTGCGACTGAAGTGACTTGGATTCTAATAGAGAATATATAGTGATAGCGAAATCTACAAACAAGAATTCGATATACTACCCTCACGACCTAGAAGAGTTCTCGCACTGGGATTCGGCCATTGACAACTTTCTGTCGTCCATAGTCCTCACCATACACGGAGTGGTCGATGTGTGAGTATCCTGTATCTCTATGGGGAGAAACGCTCACGTTGGTCGTAGTTACGATGCGATCATATCTACGCACGCGCGTTCGCCGGGACGCATAACTTGACAGGGGTGGCGCATCCTTGACAAGTTCTGCAACGAGCGTCCCCCCACGTGGTCGTTCAAAGAGTCAGCCGAACCTTGATCGCCGTCCGATCGTAACGCCGCACATGGAACACGAGCTTCTTATCCCATGTAGGGTTGAGGGAATGCCGAATTCACAGACCCACAGCCTAATCCAAGGCACTCACCCGAGGCGAAGCACAATCCGGTCCTTGGTCCGTCTCGTCTATTTTGTTTATGTTATTGCTTTTGAACTGAAATGATCGTGTCCCGCCAAGTTTCAGCCGTACGATTAGGCGTCAGCGATTCTGGGTTTAATATATCAAACAGTATGATATACAAACACGATTTCACACTCGGAGATCAGGTCCATGTTGGATTTACTTGGGTCCACGCTGTTGACGCAGACCATCGACTCGTTCTTCACGGATCATCCTGCCGATGCACTGCAACGATGGCTCGTTCCACTCCGGCAGTCCAATCACTCACGACGAGATGAGCAAGGCGCTCATCGAAGCGTTGTGCAGCGTCGACGACAAAGGTTGGGTTCCAAATGATCCATGCCCCGAGGTTGTTATGAACACCGAACCATTGGACGAGATTGAGCCGGACCAATCTGATGATTCATCGAGCGAATCGGAATGTGATGGTTCTTCGGGACGACCAGACGTGAGCATGGCTGGCCCCCCTCGGATGCCACGCCCGCTCCCCATTCGTCAATTCAGTGGACCTGGTTTTACTTTCGGTGCGAACTCCAGTAGTACTCGAAAGCGACTTCCCGATGACGCGGACCAGCCTGACCCAGATACTCGGACCGCAAAACGTCTACGACTCACATAATCCCGCTGGTACGTACGACTCAGCATCTGATTGTACAAACTTCCAAGAACAACGGCAAGCTGATGGAAAACAGACGATTCTAATTCGATAAATTGGTCCTTCTCGGTTCCCAAGTTAGCATCCTCTGCCGGCCATGCCTGCCAGTGGAAGCGGATCAAAACAATAATCAAGGGGATCCGGAGTTGGCTGACTCTGACGGCTTGGGGCATTTATTTCAATTTCACGCTATTTTATTCACAAACCCTCGGTTCAACTTGGCATGCATAATGCGGGGAAGGTACCCATAATTTTCAGGTTGAGTATTCTTGTCGAACAAAGACAGCTAGCTACGATAAATATATACATGGTATATACATGTAATTGAGAGATTGAAATCAGACCTTTCGGCAAACATACTAGTACTACTGTTACACGGAAAGCAAGAGGGGAACCCAGAACCATGACGCGGACGAGCGGAAAGGGATAACAAGCAGCCGAGAACGAAAACGATGCTTTTCAATACGATGCGAGTATAGTTGACCTCGAAGGAGCACTTGCGAATACAGGTACATAAATGATCAATTAGAAGCAGCGTATTCGGCATAACCACCGTAAGCTGCTTGAGCATCGCCGTACAGTGTCTCGAGCAGGGATCTTTCTTGTGTGTTGAGCTCGTCCACCTCCCAGTCAGAGATAGCGAACTCGAGCTTCTCCTTGTTGAGGAGCCGCCGCACGATCGTCTCCTTCCACTGCCTCCAGACCTTCGTGTCGTTGGGAAGCAACTCGTCAAGAAATTTGATCGGTTCTGTAGGCTGAAGAACAAGAAGAGCGAAAACGACGGTGGTGGTGAATGTGCCCAATGTGTACTTGGTCAAATATGGCTTCTGGAGTACATTGTTGAACAGGATGTCCCGTTGGATCTTGTCCTTGTCCAAGGAGGCCAACCAGGAGTTGTAGATCCAGGAGACGCCGAGGGAAGTGACAAAAAGGATTTGACCAAACAGGGAAGCCTGGGGGATAAGGAGCAATTGGGCGATGAGTTGGATAGTAAGAAGCGCAGAACACCATCCGATGCTTCTTAGTTCAGCCTCGTCGGAGAAGCTGAGAGAGAAGCTCCCACGGTAACAGAGTTCACGGCACCCTTCGCGCCTTTGAGCAAGACTAGTATCTCTTTGCCTGAACCAAGCCTGAACCGAGAGGGGAACCCATGGCGGGGACAGGATGTGTGAACTGAAGCCTTCCTGAACCGATGACCAGCGAGGCAATTCCGTTCGCGAGGATACCCAAGAGGATCAATGAGAACGCATACCAGTCCTCAAAAACACCACACGCCACACAGCCGGCGATGCTGATGCTGATGGGTACGGTGGCAAAGATGGGGGTGTAAGGGTTGATGCGTTTGGGATACATGCGCGCCGCAGGAACGTGGCTGAGTTCGATAACCGTGACTCCAACAGCCTGTGTCTTTCTCCCCTCGACAGCCTTTCCATCCAGAGCAGCACATTCTATTACGACGAGGGAAGCCAAGTGACCAGTATCTTCAATGACGGTACCCGAGTGGGCGGCTCTGAACTTGGGACCCTTGGTGATATCAGTTTGAACGCCAGGGAAAAGGCCGTCCTGAATCCTTGACTTTGCGAGGAGAGTGAGTCGCTTGGCAATTTGATATGATCTTGGAGAGTTGTACCACCCTAACCACCGTCTGCTCTTAGACTCGTAATCCCCTTGCACCTCGGTGGTAACGAGACTTCCTCCGCTCCTAAATTCGCCCCGAGATCAAGGTGGTTACACGGGACGCACGCCCAGAATCTATCACTGCTGTGCTGCTACCCAAGTGCCGCGAAAATGCCAGCCCTCCCCCCTCTCTTTTGCGCCTCGTCCTAACCTATCCCAAGCTCGATTTCACTCTACTCGAAAAACCCCGGACGCCATCGAGCCCTCCCTCCCATCACCTCGCAGTCGGCACCATCCCCTCCCGTCCCGCATCAGCACAGGCTCTTCGCAAGTCCCGTGCTTCTGCATGCAGTCCCCCATCCAGCAAATTGCTTCCGGGTACGACTCGCTTCCCCTCATGACGAGGGCGAGACGTCTATATTGTACGACGACACCGACGATTACTTCCCCGAATACGCTGACGCTCCATTCGCCGCAAACGCGAACAAGTCGCCCAGGTAAAAATACGAACACCAACAGTGGCCACTGCGTACGACCAACTGGGACGAACCTGCTTCCAGAGTCCGCACCGCAGGCGTCCAAAGCAGAAGCGCACTCGCGCCCTCACGACCCCTCAGTCTGCCATCCTCCATCTCCTAGCGAAGGTACGCTGCCTCCCTACAGGCCGCCCTCTCACTCATGTCCCCTTCCCAGTCCCGAACACACAAAGTGACAGGTATGTCCATATCATTAATCTATGTACCGCATGCTGGTGTTTCTCAAGATCTGGTTTCAAGCCGGTATCTTTTTCGTTCTAGTCGATTGCTGTGTTGCTAATTTCCGTCCGTTTAGAATCGGTGGTAAGAGGCGAGGTTCCCCAGGCCGAGTTGGCCTGTCGGCGACGTCTTCTTTCCCACCACAATCGCTTCCCTCATCACGCACTCTTTTCAACGTCAAGTCTCGTCCATCCGTACTTCCTCGTCGCCCATTCCTATTAGTGGTCCCAGCTTCATCGTCGACGTTCGCGTCAGCGGCTACGCTTGCTAAATGAGCTCGTAACGTGTAGTTCTTGTTAGCATTGGTTGCTCTGTAGGGTTTTTGCTCGATTGTTTGCAATTTACTATTTCTGGGGTTGTCTGTAAGAAAGCGCCGTGACCACATCTTATTTTGTATTGTATATTACTAAGCGTCCCCGACTCCTACTAGTACGGTTAATGTGCCCGGCAGGAACGCGACTCGCCAGTCCCAAGCAAACGACCTGCAGGAACTTTTACAGCAGTTTGCAAAACTGCTTATTATGTACTTGTTGTGTGATGTCAGTCACAAGTCGGACTAATTGACAATGTTGTGGGCGCCGCTACGAACGGTTAACCTTTGTATTCGGTCTTGCAATATTTTCCCACACGCCCTCGCCCTCCGCCCAATGGACATGGACACGCCGCGCATCACCATCGCCCACTCGTACGCGTCCTTTCTGAGTTCTCCCTCCTCTCCTTTGCGCTCAGCGTATCCGAACGCCCTCGCCTCGCCTTCTTATCCCCTCTCCCGCCCAACGCGCTTCTCCCTCTCCCTTTCCCCTGTTTTCGCCCTCGTCCCCGTCCCCGTCCCCGTCCTCGACCTGACCCCCACTCTCTTCTCCCTCTCTTGCGTACACGCGGAACGTGACGACGACCGTCCACGTCCCATCCACGTCCCCTCCGTCCCTCTCCCTCTCTCCTGCCACACACTGAACGCTCTGTCTTGGAGTCCAACGGAGACGACGCGTCCGCTCCCTCTCCCTTTCCTGCTCACAGGCGGAACACGCCGTCTCGGAGTCTAACTGGACGACGCGATGCCCATCCGCATCCTCTCCCTCTTCCTCTGCGCACACGCCGAACGCACAGTCTCAGGTACAACCACCTCCGGGATTGCAGATGAAGGTGGATCGGATCGTTGTGGGCAACTTTGTGACTCCTAGTCAAGCGCAGCGGAAGTGGTACACGAGGGTCATTGCCAAGGTTTTTATCGGGAACTATAAGCTCGGTGCGGTACGTGGTGTTACCAATGCCTGATGATGATTGGTCAGAATCGTTCAACGAGTTCTTTTATCGGTGAGCATGCATCGCGCGCCGACATTCTTTCTTAGGTTGACCCTATGTCAGAAGACTCAAACCGGGCGCTCGACTGATCGGCCCATGCGTCTCGTGAGCGTCGGCTCATCCAGATAAAGATACAAGAGAGAGAAAAAAGGGCAAGGAAATAAAGTTGAGCGATTCGTTCGACCCAACACATGTCACCCACGTTTAGAGATCAAAGAGACGGTCGGCGAAATGATCCTCCGGCATGTTCTGCGGCAGGTCTTTGAGGAGGTCTTCGAATGCGCGGACGCCGTGTTGCACCTTGGGCCATTCGTCTGCACCGTGACCGTCGATGCCGTTCGATAGTGCGCCGTTGTGTCGCTGTGCGTCCGTCACTATGTGGTAAGTGATTGGGCCACCCCCGCCGTGGTTTGTGACGTATAGCGCGTCGAAGGAGAAAATCAACGACGAAGGAGGGGCACTGGCGGGTTCGAGGAGTAGGCGTAACGTGCGTCCACGGCGATGAGTCTCCGCACCGAGTCTTCTAGCAAGCGGGACGGTGTCGAGGACAGGAAGGAGGAGAGGAGGAAACTCCGCGAAGAGCCGTACATGCCGGTACTACGGTTCAGTGATGTTTGTTCTCTGGGATCATTGGCGTCATCCGCCTGCACATGCAACGGCGGGTGTGTTACTTACCCGAGCTTCCGGCCGGGCAAGATACTCGTCTCGATTACTACACAGAATGCTGATCCGAGAATGAAAAAAACCACCCTTGAGAAGGATCGAATGGAAGAGGCCACGCACAGAGCGCATTCCTGAGTGTGGTCCAGTGTGAAAAAGTCGACACACATTTTGCGATGGCCAGGCTCCATCGACGAATTCGGAGCCCACAGATTATCTTTGGACACTCTACTACCTAGCACAGCACTATTCCACCCTAGGACAATACGAAAAGTCGCTCGAGATCCTATACACGGCGATGGAACACACACCCACGTTGCCAGAGCTGTGCATGACCAAGGCACGAGCGCTAAAACGAGCAGGAGACCCCTTATGGGGCCCTGCGAGCCATGGATGACGCTCGGAGACTGGACGGACAAGATCGATATGTGAACACCAAGGCAGGAAAATACCGTCTGCGTGCAGGGTTGATCCAGGAAGCGGACGAGGTGTTGTCACTGTTTACCACGGTCGGCCTTCTCTCTCTTTCTCTTTCTCTCATGCATGCGTATGCCCATCTCGTTCAATCGCTAACTGCTGGTACAGAAAGGCGTACCCGCTGGCGCAGACCTGTTGGAGATGCAAGCGCTGCACTATCTGACAGAACTGGGCGACGCACAGAGACGGCTGGGAAAGTATCACCTGGCGCTCAAGACATACTACGCCATCGGAAAGGTACGAGCTTCGCCGTCCGATGCGCTTCGTTGGCGCTGGAACTCGCCTTTTAGCTGTTCCAAAATTTCCGCGAGGAACAATACGACTTCCATTTGTATTCGCTTCGTAGGAGCATGCTTGGTTCTTACGTCGCGTGCGTCCAATTTTGTGCTGTGGGCGACCGATCTCACTCTTCTTCCCTTTTTCACAGCATGCTGGGTTGGGAAGATACTCTTCACTCAAACCCTGCATACATTCACGCTGCTTTGTGGAGCGCTCGAGTAACGCATCTCTCTTCCTTGATTATCTTACACTGACGGGCTCGTTTCTAGATATGGATTCAGCTCCACGACGATCCTTCGATAATCAAATCCTTGCATCCACCAGGTTAGGGCTTCCTTTGTTCCACGTCTTTTTCTCAAGCGATCTTCCTCTTGACAGAACCCATTGCGGAAGTGTCCAAAAAGGCGCTCAGCAAAGCCAAAAAAGCGGCGCGCAAAGCTACGACCGAAACGTCACCAGACTGTGACGACGCTAGCTCACAAAAGGGTGAATTCAAGCATCGTTTTATGTTCCGTGTGTACCATATCACCATCCGGTTAGTAGTGCGAAGCAAACAGAACGAAGACAAGGGACTCGAACCGCTCCCGGCCAAGGATGACCATCCTGAGGGGTTAAAACTCGTTACGTCGGACGATCCGTTGGAGCGGGCGAGCAAGTTTCTAGGGTCGTTGGAAGAATTTGGGAGGGGACAACGTGGAGGTGAACCTGACTGTGTTCGACGTTGCGATATGACAGTGCGTGTTTGGAATTGCCGACTGCGGATCTGATCTGACCTTCGATTGTAGAGAAGTACTTGAAAGCTGCGCGAGCACTGCATCGCGCACATACATGCGTTCCAGACCATCCGGAGGTGCACGTCCGGATCGTGCACTGACGAAACAAGGTCAGTCCAACGTTCGCGTCGACATCATTGGGACCGACACGAGACTTTTTGCAGCAGCCTCCGCAGTCGACGTGTCCGAGCCGATCAAATCCGTCCTCGACGCATCCCTAGCCGAGTTCAAGCCCGTCGAAATTTCGTTGGACGCATTCAACTCGCAATACCTCCAGCGTTGTTCGTCGTCGGGTCGCGCGATCCTAGGCGCTGCAAAGGCGTCACGTCTGTTGGACACACCAAGAGAGGAGGTGGAACAATTGTTGTTTACGGCGCTGGCCGAGGGCGTTGAGCTCAGCGACGACACGACAACAACGCGATGTCATGGTGACACCACGGTGTAACATCGATGACTCGATGATGACGAGAACGACCCAACGACAACCCGAACACGCAACGTCGCACCACGACACGCCGACTGCCGCGACGGTGTGCCGCCACGCGACGCCGGTCACGGGGAGCGGTTGGACGCGGGTCTGTATGGCGGTCAAAAACGTTTGCTTGGCGGTTTGTTTGATCTCGGAGGTTTCGCACCGATGCAAAAAATAATTTAATTATCTGTAACTACTTAATTTGTGGGGCCAACAGTCAGTACTACGCATAGGTGCTTCAGCCGTCTTGTCTTCTTTTTCAAAGTTGGTCGGTAGCCCTCTGAACACCGGGGTCCTAAGTTGTTCCGTACGGAGGAGGAGAATAGCCCCGTGACTTAGTAATCCGTCTCGTTACATAATACACCCCCCTTCCAGCGAGCCCTCACGCTCGCTCATTCAGCTGCTGCTTCCTCCGCGTCCCAACCAACCCGACGCTTGATGCCCCTCCATCAAGGGGCTCGTTTTTCTCATCCATCATTGAAATGTCACCCGGTTGTTCCCCTCCCGCCTCGAGAATCGATTTGGTGGGTAATGAGGCTTCTCCATTCCCTTGGTCTTCCGTACCTAACTCGGCAGGAGTCTCGGATAACGGGATCGTCAAGGTAGCAGGGATCGGGCGAGGTTGATCAGAGGGTTCGGGAGGGAGGAGTCTCAAACGACGGCGTATTGTCCGCAGTGAAGGATGCTGGGTCGAAGAAGTTGATCGGAGAATTGATCATGGATGATAAGGGGGAGAGGGTAGCGGAAGCCACTGATAGCATCGCCGTGAAGGGGTCTTCGGTAAGCTGCTGAGAGGTTTCTTCGGTTCTTCGTCTATGCTGACCGTCCTGCCTGTTCCTGCCTCTGTAGGTGCTATGCCCTTCAACCCTCAACCTCTCTTGATACGCAAACTCTCTATCCCTCGCCCGTTCCGCCCTATCCTGCCTCCGTGTAAGCGGCCGGCTGAGGTGGCAGATCTCGACTGTTTCGCCGGGTGCAGAGCTGACGGCTATATTCCAGACGATCCCGTGGGGCAAGGATCGGAACGGGAGTCGGTCCGCTCTGGTCGATTACGACAAAGTTATCCCCGATACGTCGGAAGTCGGAGTAGGGAAAATGGGATCGTCGACCAGGCCGTGAGCTGGTACGTTCGGTCACTGGCATGGGTAAACGACGATTAGCTGGGCGGGAGTGTGAACAAGGTGCGCGGGGATGTTGATTTTCGGTCCATGCACAATGTCCATTAAAGAGCCTACCGTCTGCAGACTGAGGTGTATTCGGGTGGGACTGAGTTCCTGTCGGTAAGTCTTCGATACGCTGAACCTCAAACAAGTTCAGATAATCAGTGACACCCTTCAGATGACTGATCTGATAGCGGCAATCATGTGACGTCGCCTGATGCCCTTCTATCTTCTTTCCGAGTCTTCGTTATTTAATAGTTCGTTTCGCAGCTTTCATCATCCGGACGAGGCGGGTCCGGAAACACTCGACGTTCGTGCGTGTCTGCCACCAGCGAGCATTCATCCTTTGTGCTTTCTCCTAGCGAATACGCAAGCGGAAGCAAAACTGACGACAAAGCAACCTCTTAGCTTCGCGTTGAAAACGGCAAACAATTCATGTCCATCGGGCGGGGCGGGGCGGGGCGGGGCGGGAAACATCCAGCCGTCGACGGCGGTGCCGCTCGATTTGCTGGAGGCCTACCCGCAGACGGCGGCTATCCTCAGCTTGCACAGCGCCAAGCTGACGCAGTACGAGGAGCGCGTCCGACAAGTCCACGCCGAGTCAAAAGTGGTGGTACGCGACTTTATCATTTCCCTCAGGTGCGCATCTTGCTGACGGACTTCCCAACCTCGCTCTCTCCCTCACAAATTGTTTAGCGCTCGTCGGGTCGGGGCGGTTCTGGTAATATATCGCAAACGAAACAGCGGAACCAATTGCAAGGGTCTGGTTCCGCTCCAAAATTGCGACTCTTTGCAACAAAGAGTCTGAAGAGGGTACGAGGGACTACGAGAGCGTTTCAGAGGAAGCTATGTTGAATAGCTCCCCGAGTCGGTTACCAGTAAAGGGAAGTGCGGGTACCCGCACTTCCCTTTTATAGAAGTCCCTGTGAAGAAGGCGAGTTTTGCTTACTAATTTCCGACGACGTTTCATTCATGTTCTCTACAGCTGAACTGCGCATGCTACTCGAAGGCTTGAAGTTGCTCCCGTCCTCGTCTGAGTGTATTCGGTTGCAAGAACGCATCTGTTCCCTGGAGGTTGTGGCTGGGACAGACGCAGGTGAGTTTCAGAGGTTCCTTGATTAAGTTTGAAACTTACTCGCGAGTCGCGACACTGTCATAGAAATGACATTGGCCTACCAATCACCTGGCAGTGGTGAAGGAGCCCGACCAACGGATGCAGTTCCAAGTCAGAATGTGAACCGCAGACACCGCCCATGCCATCGCAACGGCATTGCCCTTCAAGCCGTGCAAGAACCACAGCAGCAATGGCAATTCGTGCCGTATGATCATGTGTCCAACGCCCGCGCACATGTGATGCTCGCGCAACTCGCAGTTCCGAGTTTTCAGTCGTCGACGTACAACCCCCGCGCTTGGTTACGTTCCGTGCAAGAATCTGTTGCCATGTCAGGGATCGACGAAGGCAGTCCTCGGCATCTCTCCAGCCTCATCCAACGTTGCGGAATCATTCGGAATAAGGAGGTGGGATCTGCTGGTTGTAACACTGAACCAGATTTATATGTTCGATTCAACCGATGAAGAAGAATCCACGCATACGGTGTTACTTCGACTCCAGGAGAGTCTGGTCGCCGAGTCCACGCTCCACGTCACCGATTCCTACATTGTTGCTGCCTAAAGCCAAGGCCTCGGCAACGACTACGGGATAGTTCCCCAATGTTGAACTAGGCCCCCAAGCTTTAATGCTTCCGGATGGCCTCCTTGATCTCCGTCATTATTTGCATCTCCACGTCAGGGAAGCAGCAGACATTGGCTGCGTTCGGCGTGTTTGGGTTTTGGTCATCGCATTGCCACCGGGTTTACCCGATGTGGTGAGGGAGGCAATGTGTCCCCATGTACGGGCATCAGTCTCGAGGTCGACGAGGGACTGCTGATGAAGACAAACAACGAGCACTATTCCTTATAAGGCTTGAGCAAGTTTCCCAATTGGCCAAGGTACCTAGTTTCCTCCATCTTCCATCCACACCCAACTTAGTTTTCTTTTCCCGGCTTACATGGGCAGAAAAGCACTTTATGAGTGCGTGCCAAGAAGTTCAAATTGTTATTGTTTTACTCAGTGTGAATTGGGGGTAGTGCACATTCTGGCTAGAGCTTCATAAAAGTAGCATAATTCTGGCCTAATTCTACTATTAGATGATCTTTTCTGCTACGATTCGAGCACAAAACAATATGAGTATGTACCTTGATTCAGGGTGGTGAGTCTGTGACAGACAGGGAGTCGCAGAAGGTGAAACCAATGTGGCAGATGCTCACGTGACACATTACTTGCACTTTGCATGTCTTTCTTTCATTCACAATTTCGATACTGCTTGAAGGAGGCCACAAGACCTACAGCCAATCTCCAACCTAATCATTTCCAAGCTACCAGACTTATTCCTCTCAAATCCAGCCACTCATATCTCACTCAGCCTTTAATCAATGGACAGCCTCACTTCCCTTTTCAGGGTAATGAACTACTCGAGAGGTCGACTTCAAAAAGGTGACTGCACAACGGTGCAGCCTCATCCTTTTGCTTACTC
This sequence comes from Leccinum angustisporum, assembly GCA_038091055.1. Taxonomy (NCBI): domain Eukaryota; kingdom Fungi; phylum Basidiomycota; class Agaricomycetes; order Boletales; family Boletaceae; genus Leccinum; species Leccinum angustisporum. The sequence goes on from JBBPNU010000027.1 coordinate 33,792, forward strand.
TCTTTTCGGAACAGAGTCACCTTGGGATCCCTCCTGAGACTGAGGCTATTACTTATATTCCTTGAGTCCTTAGCTGTGAAGCATGCCATTTCAGTCCTGGAGTTCAGCAAAAAAAGTATAATGACTCAGATGGACTCTGAGTCTATTTCCTTCACAACCGGCACACGATCAGAGTCCGAGTTACTTCTCTTCGTAGGAACTTCCATAAAAGGAGAGTGCGGCTCACCGCACTTTCCTTTTCAGGGTAACCGAGCGAACTCGGAGGTCGTGGTGATGTGTGCAATACTCTAGGCCAGCCTAGTCCTTTCGCTTACACGTCCTTTTGGAGCAGATGCGGCTTTCTCTTTATGATTATTAAACCTTACAGTTTCCGCCGTGTCTGGATGGAGCTGAAGAGTTCGTAATGTGCCTGACGGGCTCATGAGTCAAGACGATGTTAAAACAAAACCTGCCATGCCAGTGTGGTCAAGCTTTCTGGATCCTCTTCTTATACTTCTAAGATCTCGCACAAAGTTTGTCCATCGAAATGGTTGAAGGTGTGTCTATAAACCTCTTTTCTAACAAGTTTGAGCTTGAATAGGTTACACCAGTACCTGTGGGAACAACTTCGGAGGCAACCGCGGTGTCGCCTCATCATGAATTTATTATCAATGTAAGTCCCTCAACCGATGACATTCATTTCGTTATTGTACTTATACATTTTTCCGTTTTTTTTTGTACATATAGAACGACTCTTTTGTGACATTTCACGGTGGCGTGGACGGGCTGAAACACAAGGTCATTGACGCTCACACTGAAAAGAAGATGGCTGGCAACAACATCAACCGCCGACGGGAATCCCTGTTATTCTTCCCTTACGTATCTCTTCCTCAACACCTACGCAAAGGACTGCCGCCTCGAGAGGCTCTTCAAGAAATTTTGAAGGCACTCGAAAATCAGGGCCTATACGTGGAGGGCAGATGGACATATGAGGAGACTTTCGCAAATAAGTCGGCGGAAGATTGTGTTGGGCAATTCTTTCAAACGGTATGATATCCTAAATTGCAGTGCCGTGGAAGCAATTGACAGAAGAAATAGATCCAGGATGTCGCCTGTAGCTGGGCCAACAATGATCCAACCGCGCTCCACACCTACTGGATGGACCATTCCCTTCATCTCATCGAAAAGTTACGCAAGCCGGACATTATTCTCGTGCCAGTGGGCTCCAAACACGACATCAGCTTTAGAGACGTCTTGACTTATTGCGAGCTAAAGCAATCATTCTCAGGCGACACCCAAAAAGAGGCTATGAAGCAGCTAACAGAAATCGCTGGATACGTCTCCGCCCGCCAACTTAATCGCCGTTTCTACGTTGCCTCTTCCCTCTGTAATCGCCAATTCACTCTCGCAGCCTTCGTCAGAGGTTCTACGGTCATATCCGAGCCTATTGACATTGACTCCAACCCTATCGACTTTATCTGTGCCCTGTTAGGCCTTAGCAAAGCCTCTGCTGCCTGGTGCGGCTTCGATCTTTCCCTCGCCCCCGGACCATTCAATACTTACAAGTTGATGGGCAACTTCTGCAAGTTCAGTATGGTCAAGTTTGGAGGTGTTCTTCTTCACGCAGCCACAGATATGCACGGCAAAGGAACTAAAGTCCCTCTCTGTGAAGTATGGGAACGCTCTGGAGTACCACCCAAGACATACCCCATCAAGATGTCTTGGATGGCGACTGTTCTTAACAATACCACAGCCAAACTTCCCAACGATATCGACATCGCAAAACTCCTAGTTGCTCGTGCTCCCACTTTTCCCAGCCTGGAAGGACTAGAGAAACGAATCTTTGGAAAAGACGATGAATACCGAATCTTCTCAGATTGCCTCAAGGTTCCTATCGACAAAGATGCCCCCACTTGGGATTACGTCAACCATTGGCCCGGCATCACCATCATTCTACCGGAGGAGTGCAGCAAACCTGTAGCCCCCTGTCCTTGCCCTGACCCAGCACTTTGGGCCACAGGCTATTACCCTGACGACTACCAACCTCCGATGCAGCAAGATACTACAAGGAATATATTGGAAAGGTTCAACGTTCCCGTACGCATAAATGGAAGGATGGTGAATGATCAATGGAAATTGCAAGACGAGGACGCCGTCTTCACACCTCCCTCTTTGTGTGGAGAAACAAAAGAGCTGATATGGGTTCTATACCGGTCTTGCGGGACATCCTTAGTTTGGTTTTCTTGCAGGCGAGAATTATTGAATGGTTTGTTAGGAGCCATGGCCGGTAAGCTACTTTTTGTTGCAACGACTGCTGGCTAATTATTTAAACAGGTCATTTCAATGCATTTATGCTTCAAATACTCCATTGCGATGTTAGTGACTTCAACTTCATGTTTAATGTCCAAGATGCATCGCCGGAAGCAGTGGTTCCCAACTGGCCTGAGGGAGAAGGGGTTTACCCCAAGCGTGCGGGTATGTTAGGAGATTGGGGATATGCTGCAGACCTTGCCGGAAGTCCTGTGATACGAAGAATTACGGTGAGTACTTGCTATTCTCTGATATTTGTAAAATTCAAAATTTTTGCCCACCGCATGCAGGGTACTTTTCCTTACATGGCTACAGACTTCTTGTCACCGGAGAAGAAGAATACCCATCATACCATTCACCATGACTTAGAATCGTTTTTCTGGATTCTCTGGATCGTTTGCATCAACATGAATGGCCCCTTCTATACTCGTCGTCGTTGGCAAGATGAGAAAAGTAGCTCGAAGAAGGATCCTGTACAGTCTCTACCTTCTGGTATTGCTACAACTACCACCTCTTCTGCTTTCACCGACGTCTCTCTATCTGGCCATTCCAGCGTTTCTCACTCTCAGATTTCCACTATCTCCCACAACTCAGCTGCCACTACGGAAATGGCAGGCTCCTTGATTTTCACTCCAGAGCCTCAGCTGTCTCAACCAACGCCACATCCTTTGAAAAAACACGACACCTTCCGGGAGCAATCCTGGTCCGAACCTATCAATAACATTATCACCCGCCTTCCATTTGGTGAGGAAGAGGCTGGCAAGCATGCGCCTCCCATATGGGCTACTCCCGGACGCCACGACTTAGGACCTTTGGACGTTTTTCATTCGAAGAGCACAATCTCCGAGGATACATTTCTCGATTGCATTTCCCCGTATTTCCGTCAATCTGGTCCAGTTTTTCTTGATGGACTGAAAACGCTTCACACATACTTTGTCAAGATGCGAACGGGAGAGGGTGCGAAGTTCAAGCAGGAAATGGGAGAAATCACTCACCAAAAGTTCTGTGAAATCTTGAAGAATATGCGGGATAGTATTTCACCTGATATAGATCGTACCTCAAACCGAGACATCAAGATTGCAAGAGAGCGATACAAGAAGCTGAGTGAAGCAGGAGGCGTACACGGAATTGCAATCTCAGTCCTGGATACTCAACAACCCAGAGTATATCTCTCCAAACGTTCCGCCGAAGAACAAGGTGACAACAAGGCGCCAAGGAAAAAAATCTCCAGGGCGCGGAGAGGTTAGAAGTGGTACTCTCTCTTGGTCACTCCGGTGGCATCTTTTCCCTATCGGAATGTTCTCTGCCTGTCGCTTTGTTCACACTTCAAGTTTTGGCTCTCCTTTTCCCGTAGTGTGTCTGAACCATGATTTTGATGTTGTTGCTGTTCACATCGGAGACTACGTATTCCCTTTCCTGTCATTACTTGAAGAATAATGTACTAACATTTGGCTACCGCGTTAGTGTCTATTTTTAAGTCAGGCAAACGGATGCCAAGTAAGCTTCTTGGGCCGGGCCAGCGCTAGCAAGACTGTTTTACCTACCACTTCCTTCCTTTATCATCGCCTGCCTCTCCCTTTCCAGTTCACCATATGCAGAGCATTCTCAAAACTCTCAATATCGACGATCCCTTATCATGTCCTGTATGCCAGAAGCGCCTAAAAACTCAACAGGGCTTATTGGCACATTTGAGTTCGGCAAGGCGGTGTCAAGAATATCAGAAGGGCAAAGTAAAAGAACTAACAATTACAGATACGTTACTAGAAGAGGAACTGGAGAGCTCCGAAAGAGATCTTTCAGAGAACCTACCAACGCAGGCCTCTCAAACCACTCCTGCAGATATAGTGGATGAATTTAACGAGCGCTTCTATGACCTCGTCCCCTTGGAGGCCGAAGAACGGAACAATGGAGCAGGTATAGCTGGACCCTCGACATATCGGTCATCTACACAGGAGACAGAGGGTGATGAACGAGTCGAAGAAGACCTGTTTCCTTTAGCAGGCGAGGTAATTCGAATGGATCAAACTCTTCATCAGCGTTGGAGGAAGGTGTTTGGAGGTGAGGATGGGGATGGAGATACATTGATGAATGATCAAGAAGATGACAATGCCGCAAAATTTGCTCCTTTTGCTTCTGAACAAGACTGGAGAGTTGCTCGTTGGGCCGTTCAAGAAGGGATTGGACATAAATCCTTAGATCGTCTTCTCTCTATCCCAGGAGTGAGTACATTATCCTCGATACTTTGTCTATTTAACCCAGGCAACCAATACTCTAGGTAGTGCAGAGTTTAGGGCTTTCATTTCGCAATGTTAGAGCTCTTCATCAGATTATCGATTCGATTCCTCCCCGAGCCAAATGGACTACTCGTGATCTTTGGTATCGTTCAGACCCTGAAGCCAAGCATACAATTCACTATCGAAACGTGATTGATGCAATCCAGGCATTACTAGGCAATCCAGCGTTTGCCAAAGATATCGTTTATCGCCCCAAAAGAATTTTCACCAATGCCACTAAAAACAAGCGCATTTACCATGAGATGTGGACCGGTGATTGGTGGGCTGCTGTTCAGGTGAGTTTGATGGGTTGTTCTTCGATGAGATTTGCTCAATTATAGGCAGAGCCGTTTGCCTCGGGGATCATGTGTTGCCCCAGTTATATTGGCGACAGACAAAACTCAGCTCACACAGTTTTCTGGAGGCAAGATGGCCTACCCCGTTTATCTTACTCTTGGCAACATCCCTAGGGCTATACGTCGCAGACCCAGTCAGAATGCTTGCATTTTGATTGGATATCTTTCCGTCAGCAAGGATGTAGGCCAAAATTTGACGAAGAAACAACAATCCTCAAGAATACAACAACTCTTTCATGACTCAATGCGCATCATCCTAGAGCCATTAATCAAGGCAGGTCGTGAGGGCATAGAGATTACCGGAGGAGATGGTCGAGTCAGACTTGTCCACCCAGTCCTAGCAGCGTACATCGCTGATTATCCAGAGCAATGCCTAGTCACGTGTTGCAAGTACGGCACTTGTCCAAGATGCAAAGTCAAAGAGGACCAGTTACAAGATAGACATCCTGGAACAGCCAGGAAACAAAAGGAGACCATTAAAGGCATCAAGCAGGCAAAAGATATAGCGGTCTCTGCTTCCCACTATCAAGAGCTCTGCAAAAATGAGCTCATCTCTGGTGGAGTTACTCGACCGTTCTGGGAAGGATTTCCGTATTGTGATATTCACCTATCCATGACCCCCGACATTCTCCACCAGCTTTATCATGGCATAGTCAAGTATCTGGTACTGTGGTGTACAAGTCTCATGGAGACACGTGAACTAGATCATCGAATCCGCACTCTCCCTCCCTGTTTTGGCGTACGTCATTTTCAATCCGGGTGGTCAAAACTTTCACAGATCTCTGGAAAGGAGCGCAAGGACATGGCTCATATCTTGCTTGGGCTCCTTGTTGGTAAAGTTCCCTCCCAGGTCCTCGTCTGTTATCGTGCCCTCCTAGACTTCATCTATCTTGCACAATATCCTACCCATGATGACACCTCGCTGCAATGGATTGAAGAATCACTCGATCTATTTCATAAACACAAATCTATCTTGCTTTCACCTCCTGCTGGCCTAGGAATTCGACATCATCTCAATATTCCCAAGATCCACTCTTTGCTGCATTATGTTGAGTCTATCAGAAATTTCGGTACCACCGATAATTACAACACAGAGGCGTTTGAGAGATTCCACATCGACATGGCCAAAGAAGGATGGAGAGCATCAAACTTCAGAAATGAGGTTCCTCAGATGACCCGGTGGCTAGAGCGCCAAGAAAAAATCGCATTGTTTCAAAGCTATATCGATAGCAGGATAAACGATGATGCTAATGAGGAGGAATTGGAGGAGGAGGAACATAGAGCCGATCCAAAACTCTCTCAAACATTTCTTGCCATTGCTCAAAGACCGGCTGTCGTAGGTCAAACTATTACCAGTATTCAAAAACATCACAATGCCCCATCCTTCTCTCATCATCTTCGAAGTTATCTGAACTCTCTTTTACCTACCAACGAAACTCTCACCCGAGCAGAAGTTCCTTATGCTTTTCTTCCCTTCGACAAGCTGGATGTTTGGCATTCATGCAAGTTTTCCCTGGATGTCTTGGGGAATGATATCGATGGCCAAGAGGGAGTGGATTCCATCAAAGCCAAGCCAGGCAGATTTGATACTATTGTAGTGGCTTACCGGGAGAATGCTGAGACGACAGGTTTACAAGGTGTGTACATTATATCATTTTCTCAACAGTTGATCACTAAAGAGTCGTAGGAATGAGAATAGGAAGACTAAGAGTGATCTTCAAGTTACCATCCACTCTTTCCTTGTTGACTCCAGTGCCTGCTACTTGGCCAAAGGAACCATTAGCATATGTAGAGTGGTATAATCTCTCCAACTCGCCAGGCAAGCATCACAACATGTACACTGTTTCCAAACCTTCTACTTTACACTCTACTACAGCCCATCTTTCAGCTATTCAAGGTGATATAGTTTCTATTCGGACTATTCGCCAGAGTTGTCAACTGATACCTCAGAATTTACCTGCTGGAAATTGGCCTTTGATATGGACGTCCAAGAATATATTGGATAGTTGTTCTTCATTTTTACTTAACAATTGGTCCAGTAAATATGCATATCAGACTTTATATTGAATTATTATATGATATCATGACTTATATTTTTATACAATCTTGAATGTTAATGAGAGAAATTTGATGATAAGAATGGCATCATATGGTGTTAAAGTGCACCATATGATGTCTTATTGCACAACTATGCACATGTTGCATAAATAGCCAAATAGGACATACACCATTTTTCCTGATGCAACTTTTTCCCATTTTTACCAACGTAGACTTGCCGCTCGTCCCTTGTCCACTCCGGCGCTGACTCAGCAACTCACAACGACCCTATGATTGCAGAAGCCGAAAACCACATCAAAAGCGCCTTGGACGATTTACAGTCAATTGGAGCCCTGCAATAGTCAAATCGAATGTCGATCAACAAGCTTGTCAACCCAGCTACTGAGGCGCACAATATTATTGAGGCGACAGACGAAGACATCTACCATGCTGTCATGGATGCAAGGAAGGTGGCACGCGAAAACAGATTGCTGGGTGATGACTCGGACGCCGCAGGCAATGTCTCAGATTCAGAAGACTCGGAACCAGCTGTTACTCATCGTGAAGCGCTCCAGGCAGTTCTGACATTGCGGAAGTTCATGAACTTGAAGACCTTCGACGATCCCTTCTTCAGGAATGCTGAGATGATCCTTGGATCTTTGGGGCACTGCCGCACTGGGCGGTGGGCATGAGCCATCGAGATGCAGAAGGCGAAGGAGACTCATTTGACGGACTATTTCCCCGGGCCTCGTAAATAATACTGGATTCATACTATGTTACCAGAAAACTATAGATAGATTACCGGGCGCCTAATGACCAGTCTCTTCAATACCCCATACTCCCTTATACTAACCCATACTTCAAGTTTCTGGCCTGTCCCGACAGCGGCGACAGGTATGTGTTAAGAGGGAGTCTACTGTATTTACAACACGTCCAAG